>JAVTVY010014064.1:0-56131 GCA_036873755.1 Hanleya hanleyi
TTTGCGAATCTACGCTAAATAGACGATATATTACCTTACCATGCAGTGCGAATCTATGCAATTTAGATGAGATTATCAAAGTGCTAATTAGACAATATATTGTCTTCTGCGAAATTTCGCCGAAGTTAAAACACATTTGCGAATCTACGTTAAATAGACAATATATTAACTTTCCATGAAGTGCGAATCTATGCAATTTAGATGAGATTATCAAAGTGCTAATTAGACAATATATTGTCTTCTCTGCAATCTCGACGAGGTAAAGCAGATTTGCGAATCTACGCTAAATATACAATATATTAATTTTCCCTGAAGTGCGAATCTATGCAATTTAGATGAGATTATCAAAGTGCTAATTAGACAATATATTGTCTTCTCTGCAATCTCGTCGAGGTAAAACAGATTTGCGAATCTACGCTAAATATACAATATATTAACTCTCCATGAAGTGCGAATCTATGCAATTTAGATGAGCTTATCAAAGTGCTAATTAGACAATATATTGTCTTCTCTGCCATCTCGACGAGGTAAAACAGAATTGCGAATCTACGCTAAATTGACAATATATTAACTCTCCATGAAGTGCGAATCTATGCAATTTAGATGAGGTTATCAAAGTGCTAATTAGACAATATATTGTCTTCTCTGCCATCTCCACGAGGTAAACACATTTGCGAATCTACGCTAAATAGACAATATATTAACTCTCCGTCAAGTGCGAATCTATGCAATTTAGATGAGATTATCAAAGTGCTAATTAGACAATATATTGTCTTTTCTGCCATCTCGACGAGGTAAACACAATTGCGAATCTACGCTAAATAGACAATATATTAACTCTCCCTTATGTGACAATAAAGTGAATGACAAATCGATTTGCGAATCTACGCTAAATAGACGATATATTAACTTACCATGCAGTGCGAATCTATGCAATTTAGATGAGATTATCAAAGTGCTAATTAGACAATATATTGTCTTCTCTGAAATTTCGCCGAAGTTAAAACACATTTGCGAATCTACGGTAAATAGACAATATATTAACTTTCCATGAAGTGCGAATCTATGCAATTTAGATGAGATTATCAAAGTGCTAATTAGACAATATATTGTCTTCTCTGCAATCTCGACGAGGTAAAACAGATTTGCGAATCTACGCTAAATATACAATATATTAACTTTCCCTGAAGTGCGAATCTTTGCAATTTAGATGAGATTATCAAAGTGCTAATTAGACAATATATTGTCTTCTCTGCCATCTCCACGAGGTAAACACATTTGCGAATCTACGCTAAATAGACAATATATTGACTCTCCCTTATGTGACAATAAAGTGAATGACAAATCGATTTGCGAATCTATGCTAAATAGACCATATATTACCTTTCCATGCTGTGCGAATCTATGCAATTTAGATGATAATTAGAAGAATTATATCGCCTTTAAACCCCGGCACCAAAGATTAGCAAAATATCTGCACTATATTGTCACCAGTGCTATTTAGCACCATGTTAAGAGATAGGGGAGAATGGAAAATATCAAGGAAAAAGCCAATTGCGCACCTAACTCGAATAACCATGGAAAAAATAATATAAATAAAAAGATCACTAAACTTCATAAATATTCCATGGTGTGAATAACAAATAGTTCAATCACCCTAGCATCCTAAAATGTTGATCTGTATGACCTCTTGGATGCAAGGGAAACTACAATGAAACCTTCAGTACCTGGGTAAACTGACAAGGCTTTGGTGTAAGACCTCCCATTGAAAAGGTAATATTATGGACAAAAGACTGACAATACAACTTGTGGCAGATCCTTTGTCAATTATATTTCGTGAATCTTACACCAAACCGTAGCCGGTAAACTGACGAACCTCTGAATACCAACATTATCCATGTACCCAATACTTGGATATAAAGTAATTTGGATCTTGATAAAACCAGGAACCTGTCAAAATGGACACCATAATCTGGTAAAGTTTATCCCTGTACACCGGTACAGTCAACTTCTCGTTCTAATAACTTGATCATTTTGATATATCCATAAATTTTGGACATATTATAGTATGGCGCCGCCCCGTCTGTTAACTTTCCTTGTGAAAGCAATGCGTCAGAGGTTTTTACTGGATGATTCAAAAGTTTCCACACATTATTGTTACCATGTGCATGTGCATGTGACCTTTTCAAGTCCTCCAAATTTTCCACTTGGTACCTTTTCATCCCTCCGACATATATGCTGGGGGGATCATGTAGCGATAGCCATGGAAGTCTGTCCGTACGTCTGTCTGTCCGTCCGTATTTCTTGTCAACGCAACTCCTCCTACACTTTTGATATGATTGACGCGAAACTTGGTGGATATTATTAGCAAAGTCTGAAGATGCGCATGTGGTCTTCCCGTTGATGGAGGATATTTCCTTACTGAGTTATTGCCCTTTACAACTCAAAATACTGTAGATTAAATGATAGTCAACGCAACTCCTCCTACACTTTTGATATGGTTCACTTAATACTTGGTGGATTTTATCGACATGGTCCAGAGAGGCGCATGTGCTTTTCCTGTTGACGGAAGATTTTACCTTATGGAGTTATTGCTCTTGACGGGTCAAAGTACTGTAGACCTGTCTGTTCGTATTTCTTGTCAATGCACCTCCTCCTGCACTTTTGATATGGTTAACACGATTCTTGGTGGATATTATCGGCACAGTCTGAATATGCGCATATGCTCTTCCCATTGACAAAAGATATTTCCTTACTGAGTTATTGCCCTTTACACTTCAAGTAATGTAGATCCGTCCGTCCATTTTGCATGTCAACACAACTCCTACACTTTTGATATGGTTCATCTAATACTTGGTGAATATTATTGGCACAGTCCGGAGATGCGCATGTGCTCTTCCCATTGATGGTTATTTTTCCTTACGGAGTTATTGCCCTTTACAGTTCAAGTACCGTTGATCCGTCCATCCTTATTTCTTGTCAATGCCACGCCTCCTACACTCTTGATACGGTTAACACAATACATGGTGGATATTATCTGCACATTCTGAAGATGCGCATGTGCTCTTCTTGTTGACGAAGGATATTTCCTTAGTGAGTTATTGTCCTTTACAATTCAGAATACTGTAGATTAAATGATATTATCTTGTCAATGCAACTTCTCCTACACTTTTGATATGGTTCACCTTATACTTGGTGGATATTGTCGGCAGAGTCCAGAGATATGCATGTGCTCTTCCCGTTGACGGAAGGTTTTCCCCGTTGGAGTTTTTGCCCTTTACAGTTCAAAGTACTGTAGATCCATCCATCTGTATTTTTTGTCAATGCACCTCATCCTGCACTTTTGACATGGTTTAAAACGATTCTTGGTGGATGTTATCGGCACAGTCTGAAGATGCATGTGTACTTTTCCCATTGATGGAGGATATTTCCTTACTGAGTTATTGCCCTTTACAATTCAAAATGCTGTAGATTTAATGATAACATCTTGTCTAGTTTAAATCGCGTATATGAGCAAACCCAGTTTGTCTGATGTAACACGTAACACACAATTAACCCTTTCTATTCGAGGTGGAATTAATCATTCTCATTTTTCTGAGAAAATGTTCAGTAGTATGTGCCTTGAGGAACCTTTTCTTTGGTATAGTTGCAACTTCTTTAACAGTCATTTTTTTTAGGGGAATCATTATAAGCAAAAAAATCTGCAAATTGTAACACACGTAACGTGAAATGGGCCTAATAAGCTGAGATGCTGACTATTTGGGTATGAGATATTAGCACTCACTGACAATCACACAGTCAACTTCTATTGAATAATCAGTAAAATATGGATGTTCAAATATTTCTATTGCAGATACAGTCACCAAGCTTAAACTCCAGCCATTTGATACCTATGCCACAAGTCGACCAAAGAGGCAGAGCAGTCCAGAATTTTAGAAATCTGTGTCCCATATGAAGAAGCACAAATACATGGCTGCTGGCAGTTTGCTTCAACTTGTTAATTTATTCAGTGAAGCATATGAATGAGCCAGTCATTAAATATGTGGTGCAGTACATATGGGAATAGTGTATACAATATGTACAACAGATTAGACTTTAGACAACCAGTGTCATCAAGAAGAGTTGGTGGATCATCTTGATTCTCAAGTGGATAAACTGGCAAATATTAAGCGAATATGCTTGATATATTAGACCTCTGCCCCCTTCAAAGTGAGACTGTAAATAACAGAATATTTCCAATTATATATTGCGTCTAAGTTCAATTGGATATTTAGCCCCAAATATCTTTTTTCTGTACTCATTTGATGAGGAAAATTGGTCAGAATACAGCAGTGTCGGTCTGAGGAATTATTCAAGACCTATTCACATATGTTTTCATATGATGTGCCATGAACGTTGTATGTTTTGGTGGTTTACTGATTGAGGTAATTGCTGAAAACCATTGAAATCCATTGATAATATGTACATGCAGAAATACTAAATTGATAATTTATGCTATATGGTCCACCACAAGGAGAGGCACATTGAAATAATGGAATATACATACACTTGGTACACAGTAAAAAAAGATTTCTTGAATTTTCTTAAATAGGAATAACATTGCATTGACTTTATAACAGGGTAATTCAGTACAGAAGATAAAGCAAGAATATTTGCATGAAAAGAAAAATATTCTTATATTTTCTTAGTTTGTCACTCTTGCCCAAGAAATAATTTCTTATGTAAGAAAATTATTTCTTGGGCAAGTGTGACAAACTAAGAAAATATAAGAATATTTTTCTTTAAAAATCTTGTATAAGAATATTTATCTTGAGTGACACCCAAGAAAAGTTTTCTTAGATGAGAGAATTTGGAAAAATAAGCAATCCTTAATTATTATTAAAAAGCAGCCAAAGAGTTCTTTGAACCAATCCTTTTCATGCAAATATTCCTGCTTAATCTTCAGTACTGATTTACCCTGTATAAAGTCAATGCAATGTTAAGAAATCTTTTCATACTGTGTATCCTTAATTGACGTTTGATTGTGACTAACATTTATGTCTAATTTCACCTATTCGGGAAACTGAATGAATTTCTTTCAGTCACATAATTGGAATCCTTTGTGTATAGCATTTTATAGAATTTGAAATTTACCAAATATGTTCCCATCCTTTTTGTTGAAGTTAGATATTTTGATTTAATATGAATTTTGAATGAAATTTGTCATAGAAACGTATTAAATTCTTTCAACCCAAGGGGAAATAAGTATTATGAAGTTACATGGATGTGTTATTTTTTTTTTACGGGTACTTGGAGATATAAATTTAGACAATGCAATATCAATGTATTGTTGTTCTAATTCTGATCTGTTCAGATTATTGTTCAACGTATTATTGTGTTATCTGGCCTATTAACCGAATACATGCTTTTTATACTGATGGGTTTTTATCCCCTCTCAAACATTGCCACACACATACCTTTCTTACCACATACAAGCCATTCATGTGCAATATGTTGCAGTCCACTTTGTTTTCCAAAAAGGTTAGTGTATATGATGTTTTGAAAACAGCAATTTGATTGGTCTTTGACACACCAATTGTATTGCTGCTTTTATAAGATATCATTTCATGGATCAAAATAATTGAATGGGCAATATTTCTACAGTGAAAACTGTGCATGAACAATACTCTGTGAGTATATTTGTTTCTGGATGTGAACAAAATGTCCTGTAAACCCACTGACTTGAGGGAGAGAACTCCACATTGGAAAAATCAAGTCAGAATGAGTTATTTTAACAGTTCTTGTTTGCTTTTTGTATATCGTTGAAAATAAATTTTGTTATTCCACATCTACCGTAATGTGTTTTCATTAAGAAAATGTTTCAAAATGCAGCGTCCTTGGTTGTCTTGTCATTGGACATATTATGCAGGGTTCATACACCAACTTGAAAATGACCATCTGCATGAAGTCCGTCAAATTAAATTTATCTCAACCTGGGCCTGGTATATGAGTAACGTACAGTGAGCCTCAACCGCCCATAATAAGATGAGGGACCTACAATACGACAGAGATTTTGGTCCATCAGTGATCGTAAATCCTCAAGTAAAGTTTCCAATAAATTGAAGACCACTGGAAACAGTGTCTGAAAATATTTTTTGTCATTTTTATCTTACCTTACGAAGTGAAGGGGAGATATTGTGAGGGGGGGAAAGAGGATGTCGGTGTTGGTGTCCCTGGCCTGAAAATGATCAGGTTTTTGGTTTAGCGAGTTAAAAAAAAATCTAGAAAAAAATAAAAAAAAAGTATGGGGGGTGGGTATGCCACCTGGGGGTACCACTGGGGTGCTCCAATGTTAAGATCACTATGATAGAGTGTTGCGTTTAGCTGAACTGCATATGTACATCTGTACTTAGAAAGTTTGTTGCAGTTGTCAGCTGTCCTTGGATGATTATGAAACTTGGTACACAGGTTTCTTGTGATTAGAGGATGTACCTGTGCTATTTTTAGCCCACCATCACCAGATGGATAGTGGGCTGTTCAAATCGCTTTTCGTCTGTGGTCCGTCGTCCGTCCGTAAACAATTTCTTGTTATCGCGATTTCTCAGGAACTGCTTTATGGATCTTTCTCAAATTTGGTACACAGGTTCCCCTTGGGGTCTAGTTGTGCAAGATACCTTTTTTGGTCCGATTCGAAAATCCAATATGGCCACCAGGCAGCCATCTTGGATTTCCCCATGAAACCTTGTTATCACGATTTCTCAGGAACTACATCATGGATCTTTCTCAAATTTGGTACACGGGTTCCCCTTGGGGTCTAGTTGTGCAAGATACCTTTTCTGGTCCGATTCGAAAATCCAATATGGCCACCAGGCAGCCATCTTGGATTTCCCCATGAAACCTTGTTATCGCCATTTCTCAGGAACTACTGCATGGATCTTTCTCAAATTTGGTACACAGGTTCCCCTTGGGGTCTAGTTGTGCAAGATACCTTTTCTGGCCCGATTCGAAAATCCAATATGGCCACCAGGCAACCGTCTTGGATTTCCTCATGAAACTTTATCGCGATTTCTCAGGAACTACTTCATGGATCTTTATCAAATTTGGTACACAGGTTCCCCTTGGGGTCTAGTTGTGCAAGATACCTTTTCTGGTCCGATTCGAAAATCCAATATGGCCACCAGGCCACCATCTTGGATTTCCTCGTGCAACTTTATCGTGATTCCTCGGGAAGTACTGCTGGGATCTTTCTCAAATTTGATACAAAGGTTCCCCTTGGGGTCTAGTTGTGCAGAATACCTTTTTCGGTCCGATTCGAAAATCCAATATGGCCACCAGGCGCCCATCTTGAATTTCCACATGAAACTTTATCGTGATTTCTCAAGAAGTACTGCATGGATCTTTCTGAAATTTGGTACACAGGTCCCACATGTTACGCTTCAAATTAATATGGTATTTCGGAGTTGTGACGTTGCATCACAAGAGTCGGCGGATCAAACGGTGGGGCATATTCTATATATTGACTATAGAGAATGTCCGTACCTTCACCTTCCATATCAAGGAGTTCAAATAATTCGGAATTAAAAAGTATTTCTTCGAGTTTTCTTTAGTCCATGCAGTTTGCAAGTGAACTGCCCATCGTTTCGTCTGCCGGGGATTGGCTACATGAAGGGACATCACTCTTGTGTCACAACTCGACATCTGTAGACTACTGCATGTTTCGATCCAAGGTAGATAATCAGGATTCAGACACTTTCGAAGTTTCAAATTTACTGCGCGGACCGGGTCCCTTCAGTATTAAGTATTGTACCATCTTGCTATTTTCGAGCATGGTATCTTAAAAGATATGTCTCAAACTAGCCCAGTAAACAGAACAGAATTAGCATTCGTTCCTAATTATAAAATCTTAAGGATAGCTATCCCCTTAGAGGCAGTTTTTGCACCCCCGTGACAATTTGTCTTCTGTACCAATAATATACAAGATAACCATAATAAACTATATATTTTATGAAAGCGTATATCGTAGGGATTCCACCTATATGATTTGTATAACCGACACTGCTATTGTGTAGCAATTATTCCAATTTAAATTAATTCAAACGAAAACAGTAGCGTCCATTTTTCAATTTAAATTTCATGAAAACTGTTGATTTTGTTTCAACGTTGATGGGATACCTTGATAAGAGACAACGTGAACTAGTAAACTTTATCTCATTTTTTTTAGATTTTTGCCTGGTTTTGTTTTTACAGCAATTTTACTAAAATAAATTGAAAAAAACGCACTATTTTACGATAATTTGTTTTTAAAGTTGAATAATTAAAAAACAAAGCCAAACTTACAAAAAGTGAGATAAAGTTTACTAGATCACCTTATAAGTAATAAGCATGCCAAATTTCATGCGTAGAATGGATACTTTTCGAGAAATAAACGTTTAAATCTCGGATTTTGTAAAAAAAATGAGAGGCTAGAAATCGAGCAAAATGTGTCCAGCTAAACATCTGAAGAATTAGTCCTAATTTTTTGCTTGAATTATATTGTCAAATACATTTTTTATCTGTCTTATGGGACCTACTCGAATTCCTATTTATTTTTGGTAACTATTACACTAAGTTTATTCATCAATGTGCTTTAAAATCCAATTTAAACTTTAAAAAACTTGCTAATACTTGTTCAGGTGAGAAATGTTAACACCTTTGCTAATTATTTCACGGCGGGTGTCTGAGTGTCAATTAACAATACAATAGGCACTCAGACAGCTTTAAACGACTTACAATAGTGAAAGGTTAATCTCTTCCCAGCTGGATACCGGACCACCTAAAAGGCAATGTATTTAATTTTTTTTAGTGCCTCAGAAACTAATTTTTTTATCCTAATATTGAAGCACTTCTAGTTAGAATTTTGATTTCATCTTTTCACCAAATGTTAGACAAAATAGTGAATATTTGAATGAAGAAATAAAACAAAAATGACCAATTTTGAGCCTCTAAGGGGATAGCTATCATTAAGTATGTTTCATAGCTCATGCCAAAGTGTCAGAGATATTTGTCTTCGCTTTCAGTACCCAATGATGACACGTGCAAAAATAAAATAAAAAAATACTACAAAACCAAGATGAAGGATCCTCTGTACATGTACATTCACTTTCAGACTAACTTGTAGTCTTGTACTATAACAACCGAAATAAGTACAGTTTCTAGAAATCTTGAAACTCCTGAAACTTAGAAAGATATCTTGGTGTTTTCCAGTGTCCCTTTTTCGATCTTTTTCGCTCAGATTCGAAATTCTGTAAACAAAATTACAAATCAATCGCTTGTACCTAGTAACAGTGGACAAAAAGATCCTCTTGTCATTAGCTTACAATTATCGGACAATGGTGGGCGCCAAGAAATATTAATTTTTCTCCAAATTATGTACATCTGTACACCACAGTTAGCTGCAGTTGTCAGCTGTCATTGAATGATTATGAAACTTGATACACATGTTTCTTATGATTAGAGGATGTACCTGTGCTATTTAGGAGATGAAATATTAATTTTTGTTCAAATTTTGATGGTTTTGTCTAATCTGCCAATAATATTGTACATGTATTTACATGTACACCTGTCAGCTTTCATTGGATGAGTTTGACACTTGCTACCCAAGTTCAATGTGATTCGAGGATGTGCATGTGATATTTAAGAAATATGACATTAAATATGAATTTTTGTCCTTATTATTGGAGTTTAGAATTCGTATGTTTCCATTGATAAGGTTTTTGTTGGGCAAAAATTTACAGGTAGATCTGTACATGGAAAGTTTGTTGAACCTTTCATGGGATGATTATAAAATTTGATGGACATGTTTAATGTTTTCCTAGGTCACAGCTCTCGCAGTAATCCCACACGGGACTGACCTATCCAGCAGTAATCCCGAATGGCACTGGCCTATCCAGCAGTAATCCCACACGGGACTGGCCTATGCAGCAGTAATCTTACACAGGACTGACCTATCCAGAAGTAATATGACACTGAACTGCAATATGCAGCAGTAATCCCTTATGGCACTGACCTATCCAGCCATAATCATGGGACTGACATATCCCACTGTAATCCCACACAGGTTTAGCCTATCCAGCAGTAATCCCACATGGGACTGGCCTTCCCAGCCGTAATCCCACACTGGATTGCCGTATGCAGCAGTAATCCCACACAGGACTGTCCTATCCAGCATTAATCCCATATAGTCCAGTAAATCTAGCGCATTTTGGGGGTCAACCCACCACAAATTGCAACAGAATTTATTTCACTCCTATGCATTTCAGAAAGGTCCCCAGAATAACATACTAAAAGTCTACAATCCCATATGCATGGGAAATATCTTAAATTTCAAGTTGAAATTTGAGGTATTTTTTGCGAAATTTCAGTGTTTATCTGTCTCTTGCTCCTATAAGAAAACCTTGTACTTGGTAGTAAGCGTGAACGAAATGGGTCATTACTTACACTCATTCCATTCGTTATCATATCAAGGTTATACTCAGCCTAAAATAACACCCTTGCACGAAAATATTTATGGAGAAATTCAAAATGGCGGATGTATGGGGTCATTCTAAATCTGAACTTTTTACCATTTTCATGACAGTTCAGGCAATCTATCTGGGGTTTTTTAGCTGGACCCAAAACCAATTGCAAGAGATTTTTTTTCACTAATATGCATTTCTAATAGATCCACAGAACAACATACTAAAAATCTACCAAAATCTATTTGGTGGAGATACGACTTTTTCTAAAACAAAAATATAGCATGATGCTTCATATTTGAGAAGGTAGAAAATATTGGTTTGTCTCTGAATAAGGTCAGTTTATCATCCAGAAATCCAATCAATACATGATGATCTAGGATACATTATTCTATGGTGGTGAAAACATTTGCATTCCCAATGGATTTGCTCATAAAAGTAGATAGCAAAACGAGAGTTCAGCACCAGGGTATATAATCATACATGGTAATATCCTGCCAGTTGGCATTATTTCCATTAGCATTGTTATCCGAAGGGGAATTGACAAGCTGTGATATATTTTCTTTCAACCTATGACAATCACAGACAATAGTTCCATCAACTTATAAAGATATAACTCTCTTGTCACAAGCACGTAGCAAGTGTCGGGTCCGACATTCAATAGTGGTTGTACCTTGTTGAAAAAAAAATGCAGCCTTGCCAATCATTAGAGAGAGAAATTAGATTCAACGTCGCGTTTAGCAATAGTTCAGATATATACCGACAATCTGCCAAACATTTATGATCCATCACAATTGTTTGTAAGACAAATGTTGTTGATGAAAGAAGAATAATTATGCAGATCCTAATATATCATTTAATTATCAAACAAATAATACTTTGAATTATAGGCAAAGCTGACGGCATAACATATCAAGTTTCATTTTACTTTCTGGTTCATGGTAACATTATTAGGGGAAGTGACTTCTCATACATATAGTTGATGTCTTTTATTGTTATTCCTCATGAACACTGCCATAAGTTGAGGAATATTTCACAGCACTATCAATCCCAATACCAGTCTTCACCAATGTCATTTTCAAAGGTCTGGGTTTGATGAGTTTGCACAGCTCAGTCGTTTGCATTCTCCACACACACTTGAACAATCCAGGCCATGATCCTTACAGGCACATCTGCTTCAGCTGCAATCCTTCTTGCAGTTCCACCTGATGACCTCAAGTAACCCCTGAAGCTGGTGGCAGATCAGTTTTCGCAGGGAGAAACCGATTGAATTGTCCACTCTCATTTTTGTGGCTGCAATGGATGGTCTTCCCCTCAAGTCAACTCCCATGACCTGGATGAACACTTCAGCTTGTTGGCGAAATAACTCAGTGACAGTTGTCTTCTTCAAGGCAGCACCTTTGTCAATGCCATATGGTCGGAATACTGTGTCACAGCTCAGAATGGCATGCACAAGCATCACATTTGTACAGACTTGCATTCCCAGCACAGCCTTTGTATTCTTGACATTTCAAACTCTCGGACCTCGCTAGTGACATGGTCATTCAGTCAAAGAAAGACGAATTCCTAGCAAACAACGTCAACAAGTAGCAGTTCATTACTCTTATGAGTGACCAGTTGGAAAAGGCGGGATGTTTCATATGCAGATGTTTTTATTGTAAAAGCTGCGGTTTAATCGACTGAAACATCAAAACTTTGGTTGGTTGTGATATTGACCTGTTAGTTCTGCTCTGTTTTCACACAGACATGGATGACAATGACATCTACTTTCAGCCAAGAGAGAATGCAAAGAAACGGATAGTTTGGAATGTCAAGAAGACAAAGGCTGTGCTGGGAATGTAAGTCTGCACAAATATGCTGTGTGTGCATGCCATTCAAGGCGGTGACACAGTATACTGACCATATGGCATTGGCAAATGTGCGGCCGTAAAGAAAACAACGCTCAATGAGCTATTTCGCCAACAAGCTGAAGTGTTCAACCAGGCCATTGGGAGTCTCGATGGAGGTTATCTATTGCAGGTGCTTGTGTGTTTATACAATGGTAACCCTGACGAAGCAATTGGCTGCATGAGATACAAGCGTTTCTGTGACAAAAACGAACCATATATGTGCAGGTACAATTACAACACATATAAGGGAAGTGGAAAGCGGTGCCGACATACTGGCATTCAAAACCTTCCACCAACATCAGCATCAGCTAAGTATCAAGGTTCGCGTGTTTAGAGTGGAAAGGGGAAGGCCATTCATTGCAGCCACAAGAATGAGGGTGGACGGCTTCTCTCTGTGAAAACTGAACTGCCACCAGTTGCACTGGCACAATTTGAGGTTATCAGGTGTAACCGCAAGAAAGATTGCAGCTGAAGAAGATGCATCTGTAGGAGCATGGCCTATATTGTTGAAAATGTAAAATGAAACATGGTAAATGGCATGGTAGAACGTCATGGTAGAACATCAAGTTTGCCTATAATCTAGATTATTATTTGTTTGATAATTAGATGATAGGATCTGCATAATTATTCTTCTTTCGTCAAAACATATCTGACACACAATTGCGATAGATCATTAATGGTTTGCAGAGCTGTATTTTTCAACAAGGCACATGTTGAGATAATAGAGAGATATCTCCATGAGTGGGTTTGTGGAAATATTGTCTGTGACAGTTATCGGTTGAAGGAAAATATATCACAGCTTGTTATTTCATTTATTTTGGGAGAGAATTCCTCTTTCAGATGATTATGCTAATGGCAAAAATGTTAACTGCCTGAATATTACCATGTATAATTCATATAGCCTGATGCTGAACTATCAGTTTGCTATCTACGCTTATGAGCAAATCCACCGGGAAGACACATGTTTTCACCACCATGGCATACTGTACCCTGGGTCATGTATTAATTGGATTTCTGGATGATAAACTGTCCTTATTCATGGAAAAAGACAATATTCTACCTTGCTTATATGAGGCATAATGGCCTATTATTATGTATTATAAAATGGCGTATCTTTGTTTTCAAAAAAGTCATATCTCCACCAAATAGATTTTGGTAGACTTTTAGTATGTTGTTCTGAGAACCTATTAGAAATTCATACCAGTGAAAAAAATTATGTTGCAATTTGCTTTGGGTCCAGCTAACAAAAAACAGATAGATTGCCTGGACTGTCATGAAAATGGTAAAAAGTTCAGATTTAGAATGACCCCACATCCGCCATTTTGAATTTCTCCATAAATATTTTCGTGCAAGGGTATTATTTTAGGCTGAGTATAACCTTGATATGATAACGAATGGAATGAGTGTAAGTAATGACCCATTTCTTTCACTCTTAGTACCAAGTACAAGGTTTTCTTATAGGAGCAAGAGACAGGTAAACACTGAAATTTCGCGAAATCAACTTGAAATTTAATATATTTCCCATGCATATCTGTTTGTAGACTTTTAGTATGTTATTCTAGAGACCTTTCGGAAATGCACTGCAGCAAAAACAATTCTGTTGCAATTTGTGGTGGGTCAAACCTCAATTTGACTGGACTATGATTGGTCCAGACATCAAAACATACGGAGATTATCACACGATAATCTTCATTTGTTTGTTGTGATCTGTTTCATTCACGTGCCGAACTGGCGACGTCTCATTCTTGTGACGCAGTGCTACAAAGCTGAGCGACGATTGGTTCATTCACTGCGCAGTGGGCGGAGTTCACACAGCTGCAGCTCGTGAACGGACCGCACGCGCGAGCATGGCCTGCAAAACAGTCACGAAAATCTTGCATCAAAACGGGACGGTCTAAAACTAAACATCGAAAATTATTACACGATAATATTCACTAAGGCGGACATTTAACTCCTAAATCATAGTATACCTAAACATAGGCTAGTTTCCTGCAAGAGAGAAGCGGTCAACAGTTTTCAATGATGCCGACAAGACATCATGATGTTCCAAAAATATAAAATCTGTATCGCTGATCAGTCATTGTGGCATTTTATCGACCATTGATGGTTTGAGATCTGTATAAATAAATGCGCACAACGGAAAGAGATGGCATCTTCATACAATTCCATTACGTAGTCGAGTCGTCTAGTTAAATAAGACGACTTAATGGTGGAGTTCTTATAAGAACGACATGCGGACAGTAAAATCACTGGAGGTCTTGCCCTGATCAAATAAGTTTTTCTACTATAAACAACATATGCGACCCTTTCGTAAATAGGTATGAATCTCGGGTATCAATTAATACCAGATTTCTCTGAGGGTATGTCCTTTACAAACTCTATACCCGACACTCCCAGAAACTTATTCTCGAATACTGGATCATAATAGTAGATTATTCTCTGTGGGTTAGGTTCCACAGTAACTTGTCTATCGATATGCTTTTCCACACCCAGTAGGTCCCACAACTTTCATCGAAAATGGATGGATTAAGGGTTTCTCCGCTTCTAATAAAATTGTTTTTTAGACACTGTCACATTCTCCAACTGATTGTTTGGTATTAGCCCAGTCTCTGGAGACGTTGGTATATGTTTCCTAATTTCCGACTTGGTTGCATCATAAGACTCACTCTGTACCAATCTCGTATGTCTTGAGCTGTAACCAATCAGATCTCGATGAATTCTCAAAGCAAAGAAAATGTGATGGCCATGGTATACCTGGGTATAATCTATGCGTTACGGTCGATACATTCACAGAGAATGGTGTAGATTGATTATGTCACTTTCCCATATGAAACATATTTGTTATGCACTACTTTAAATATTTTCTTCTATATACATTGTATTTGCTCCATCTTTCATAGATGTTCTAGATGTCTTCGCATAAGCCTTGATGGGTGAGCATCTCCACATTTCCTTGCCGATGTATGCGATATTTGAACACAGTCTATCACCTACCGATTAAGGCCGAGTAACATGTTGTCAATGTAGACTATTGTCACCATTTTAATACCATTTACAAGTGGCTTGTTGGTTGAATCTCTTGATAGCTGCTGAGTTCTTACGGGATTTTGTTACCAGTCTCTTGCCCCCATTCTGATTAGATTCACTTTTCAGGAGAGATTCAGCATAGTGTATATTATATTTGACTCACTCATCAACTGGACCAACATAATCATCTCTGCACATGATGGTAAAGCTATAGGTGATGTGATACGTTCGATGACAATGTGACGTGTTCGATGATGATGTGATACGTTCGATGACAATGTGACGTGTTCGATGATGATGTGTTACGTTCGATGACAATGTGACGTGTTCGATGATGATGTGTTACGTTCGATGACAATGTGACGTGTTCGATGATGATGTGTTACGTTCGATGACAATGTGACGTGTTCGATGATGATGTGTTACGTTCGATGACAATGTGACGTGTTCGATGATGATGTGTTACGTTCGATGACAATGTGATGTGTTCGATGATGATGTGTTACGTTCGATGATGATGTGTTACGTTCGATGATGATGTGTTACGTTCGATGATGATGTGTTACGTTCGATGACAATGTGACGTGTTCGATGATGATGTGTTACGTTCGATGACAATGTGACGTGTTCGATGATGATGTGTTACGTTCGATGGTTTCTTGCGGGTATTCATAGTCATATCTCACTGTAACTTATCAAACCGTTTCTGTGTGTTTGTATGTCTCTACCGTACAGCCACGGTTTTGGTCGAAATGCCATGAAACTTCAAGAAAATCCTAATAATAATTAGGTATAAGAGGCAAATACTGTCGTATACGGTGTTTATGGTTTAAGGATGTCCGCTGGTGGTTTTTGGCTTTGGCAGCCATTTTGCCTGTTTTCCTATTGGATTATCTCCCTTTCCTAGGTAAAGATATAGGGATTTCCTTTGAAAGCCTTCTAGCCGAGAATTTTGCACACCAACATCCATCCAATTTGATAAATTTTGATAGACAATGTGATTATCTGCAAACAGCTAGAATATAAGAAAAAGTTAAATACTATTAATGAATTTTTCATGAATATGCTTGAAAACTAGGGCTATTCCCTATGCTTTCTGTGTTATCAAATTGAGCATGGGTCAGTCCACTTAACGTTGCCTACAGCTAAAAAATGCACACCAACCTATATTTTTTTCTTTGTTTTTCCTCATATTACACAATTATGAACGCAACAACACACATTATTCAAAAAGTTAAATAATTTGATTTACCACCAGCGGACATCCTTAACATTCGAAAATTTGACTGCACATGGGATATAAGCGACACTCACAGACAAAATGAACTTTATACGGCCACAATGACCGCTTTTCGTTTGGACACGAATACATTATGACATCACAATGGAAATGAGACCCGTTACATGAAACAAATATTACGGAGCTTTATATGCATATGGAACTTATTTCAAGAGTGATATATTATCAATATCAGGGAGTAATGGTAGTTCTTTTCTAGAGTTCAATTTGTTATACACGCTGCAGAAATGAAAATTATGTAGAGTTAACTCTTGATGTCTGATGGTTTCATTTGTCAGCTTCCAGAATCTCAAGCCACTACATTTAATAACTTGGCCATATTAGTCAACTTCCAGAAATCTCTTGATCAAGTCACTGACAGGTGTATATAAGTAGGATCTTTGGCAGCATACACAACAATCTATGTTGTATAGGACAATGCAGGAGTCATGTGGATGCGAAATCTATTTCAACTTTTAATAATTTCAATTTCACATAATTAAAAGCTCTAGGCTGAGATTTAATTTATTTGGATTCATCATGAGTTGCGACATACAATAAGTGATTTATATAGTCAAACAGAGTACAATGTATGTAATAGGAAGTAAATACTGTCACATAGCAATCGAAGATTATGCAAGAATAAACGATAACGTACCGGGTAAATAATGAAATCTCACGTAAAGAAAATTAGACATATATCTAAGAATATAGATCTGATGACACATGACAGTATTAACTATATTCTATCTCAGATGGAAAGCGATCAGAGATATTGGAATCACTTCATGTTGAATATTGATTCGGCCTTAATGCAGATTTCTGTTGCTTTAGACTTTCCATGTGTTCACCCGTGTTTCCTAGTAGGTTATCCTCCTTTCCTATGTTAAAAGACATCTGGTCGAGTATTTTGCCCAACAACATCCATACGATTTGATAAATTTTGATATACTTGTGATTATCTTCAAATAGTTATTTTCCCACGAATATGTTTCAAAACCAGGGCTATTCCATATGTCCAAATTAATCTAGTAAATTAGGTGACAAAAAATGAACGTTTTCCTTAAAACCAGCACTGATTCCCAACACGTTTTAATCCGCTCCCATCTCTCGTCGAATTTAACACCAAACTGCACTTGCTATTGAACTCGTCGACGTTGACGTAGCAACTCTGAGGAGAGATAAACGACAAACAAGGGTTACTAAATCTTTGAAACTAAAATTCTGGAACCTTTCTTTCCGAAGATATACAGGGTGAGTAAACAAAATGTCACCTGTGGGTTTTTTTATTCATCTAAAGAAGGTGTTCGGTTTGACCGTAATTTTTTCCTTAGTGTGTTGCGTTTATAACCGAAAATATAATTTCCTCTCGTTTACATGAAAAGTTATTAGCTTGAGAGAGAAAATACTGAATTTTCATATTCTCAATTTTCACCGAGAAGAGATTTGTCAAAAAAATATTACGAGTATTAGAAAATAAGCATTTGTTTGTTTTTGCAATTTTTGGCGATATTCTTGAAAGGAATTTCCTTCATATATAAAATATGACACCTTTAAACAAAACGAGTCTTACATATCCGCACTATATTCACTCATGGGTACGGTTTTATGGGTATGTTATATTTATGGACAAAAATATTGTCATGGTATTGCAGTATCAAATTAGACACTGCGGACATTTCTAGAATAATAGAGCTACGTATTATGTGATTATAATTATAGAATTCTCTCTAAGCTGTCCTGACCGATTTATCATATTTGCAAATGGCCGAATTACGAAGAGACCCGTATTATGATGGTAATTGGGTCACAGCGCCATCTGCACATCTATACGCCTGTATACATACTGTTATATGGGTTAATTATTTGGAGCTTTCTAGAAGCGGTTGTGATCGTATCTGGGTTAAAATCATACGTCATTGCTGTGCCGGTGGAAGATTCTTGATTTGATAGAATAATCTCGAATGCTCGATAGAGTATAAATAGCCGGACGTTCAGTGGTCAGGGGAGAACTGGACTACAGCTGAGCGGTATTGGACTATCAAAATACAGGAACGCGATTTCTGCACGTCGGCACGGACTGTATAGAGATTTGCACGTTAATACGGACTCTGAGAGATACACCGGTATAGCATTGAACAGTAAGACTTTATTTGACATTTATTTGCTGTATTGACCTAACTATATGATTTTAGTATTGTAAATAAATATTTGATTCTTAATCCTCGATTTCGCAAAAAAAAATTCTGTTGCGTTTTTCTATTGTCGTTTAGACGTAACAATATACATATAATGGCACTCATGAAATGGAACTTCTTAGTGCATAAAAAAATAGATAAATCAAGAAATACACAGGTGGACATTTTTTTACTCACCTTGTATTAATGTATAGTGATTTGGTTGAGTGTGGATTCTGCGGAACTCGCACATGATTGATTGCGCCTGCGCATTTCCATTCTTCTCACCCGTAATACAGAGAATATTACTTAGATCACACCATTCGTACTTTACAGCCTGAGCCTGATCGATCGAATCAATACACCGTACTATTTGCCCCACAAAATGAATGCCGACATGTATCTCAACAAGAAACACTTATAATGCCCTTTCTATACTACTCGGCGAGTGCGCATGCGTACGATGACGCCACCAGCTAAAGTTACCCAACGGCCCTAAGACTCTACATTGTCAGCCCGATCGTAGAATCCACACATCAGACACTTTGCCCAACGCACAATAAATGCCTAGTGTTTAATGTCATTGGTCCGCAGCCGGCTTCCATAGTAAGTACTCCTTTGCTCGATGCCGTCATTGGCTGAAGTGATCCTGAGATCCCTCCAGTCGTACTTTGCTAAAGCGGAGCACTTTTCAAAAGCGCGCACCGGTTGTTGTTGATTGACGTGTCCCAGAAATTCCTGACCACATGGCCTTGTCGGTTGCAGTTTGGCTCAAACTTTTTTAGGGTAATGAGGTTATCCGGCTGCTGGTTAAGCGGAGCAAATCTTGTAACTGCAGTGCAGGAACACCAGTGCTCTCTATCTTATTGAATTACAATACTTTCATTGATGAATAGTCATATCCCGCTATTTTATTTCGATGAGATAGAGGGCACTGGTGTTCGAGCAGTTACAATATTTGCTCCCCTTAGACATCAGCTGGATTCATTGATTTCTGCACATCTGCCGGCATTCATGAACTGTAAGTTGGCATGAATGTTATTTGCAATAAATGCGACCAAACCTCATTCATATTTAATATAATTCAATGGACGAATATTCGCCCCCAATATTGAATTTACAGTTTGCGCGGCAAATTGAAGGCCGAAGATGATCGAACCCTCTACAATAGACGGCCAGTGCATGGTACTCTAGCTGATCATGTCTAGATCCATAACACGAGAACTCACAGATAAAGGTTTTGGAGATAATTTATGAAGATATTTATAGTTTGGAGGACCAAGACTAGTACTTTGAAATATAGCATACCTGGAAATGTCTTACACCGCCATTCAGCGAGAATTTGTTTCTGCCGTGAAGTATGCGTCGATTGTTGAAGACAACAATGTCTCCGGGCTCCAGTCTCGTTTGTTTCTGCTCAACGAAAACGTACGGTAGCTCTTAAGTTTCGTATATTCTGTCAACAGCTCACTATCCATACATTTAGTCAGTAAACTGAGTTAAGGGAGTAGAGGACGTTCATTTCCCTGCTCTGGGTCTACAACATGGTGATTTGCTGATTTCAAAACAAGCTGAATTTCCTAACAAAAGTACCCAGACATCTCAAGACACAACAGATCCAGTTATGCGTTTTACTGGTGGTTTGATAGTGTGATAAGACTGACCAAAAGTTGGCATTTTAGATTCAACAGTTGGAGGGTGTTAAGTGCTTCCCAGGTTGAAAATTATGCCTCTGAAATCCCGAAAAATTCACTTTTAGCCACTTTCAACAAAAAGGAAACTTGTAAATGGCTAATAAATGAACCCTCAATAATATTCCCTAACCCCCCCACTCCCTCCTGGAAAAAGGACTGGAAAGGCTCAGTTTATACTACTATTTTCTAAGAAAGCATGGTGTCCACTTGTTTTATTACATATTCAGTACTATAGGTGTTTAGCATTATATAGCAAAATGGGGGAAATTTGACCTGGGGAAATTTGATATATTGAGCATAGTGGTATACATACAATTGGCTGCCATATTTTTTAAACGACCCCTCGGGGTTTTTTTTCATGGATTATCTTCTCTTAACCTGATGAAAAAATATTGAAATTTAAAAAAACGTTCAATCTCTAGAAACGAACGTCCTCGACTGCCTTAAGAAATTTTATTTTCAACTCAAGATGTGCACAATCTAGCTCAAATGAGAGGGTAACAGATCAAGCCGTTCAAGGTGAGTGACCAAGCAGATTACTTGGAATCGAATTCAGCCTTTGTATTACAAACTGAAAAGCCAATCATCTAGACTCATTGTTGTAGCAATAACTCTATTCTTCTCCTTTGTTTTCGTGATACTCGCAAGAAGATGGACCCGTACGTGGGTATATGAATATCGAACTTACAATCATATCGGACTGTCGAATGCAGTCAGCAAACAGTCTGTAAGCTTCATAGTAAGGCTCCACGTCATCCTGTTTATAATATAAGAGAGAGAGAGGGAATTTAATGTCACTTTCAGCAATATTACAGCTATATAGTGACGAATAACATTAAGGCAAGACGTGGGTCTGAAATTACGTTTTTGTGGTGAAATTTCGTAGATTGAGTTTTTTGTGTTTTTGTGTACTATAAACCTCTGTCTATCAGCTGGTGAATGTTTTATTTGTCAAATAAATCAGATTTTGCAATAAAAGAAAGTTTTACTGATCGTGTTTGTCTATATTTTGTGTGAAAATTCAGAAATGTTCGGCAGCTGATTTCTCAGATTGTATTTTTGACGTTTTTCTTGGCACGGGAAAGATTCATTTCAATAAACTACTCAACCAATTGTCATGAAATTTTCAGCAGTTGTTCTTCTCACTGTGGGCTACAGGAATATCTCATTAAAAAGTGATGGGGGGTATTTGGGGGGTGTTGTGATGAGAAAGAATACAACAAATTTTTCATTTTTAAAATCCGGATGGTTTATTGAAGCCCTGCAAATAGAAAAACATATTAGTAAACATCATTTCATAGATATTCCTGTTCATAGAATATATGGAGATATAAAACAACTTAGTTTGAAGTTGTGTTTTCATTTATAACCAAAATATAGTATTCCCCGTAACCGCACTCTCTAAAAATTGTACTCGCAAAAATATTGAAAACTGGTGGGGTTAGGATCACCAAGTTTTGGTATTGAGGTCCAATTACACAGGTTAGTAAGTGTGGAAAGTTTCAGCTGTCTTCTGTGTGTACTTTTTAATATCCAGAATTGACGCGTTTCAGACCCTCGTCTTGCCTTAATCTCTATATCTGACGATCAAATATCTAACAACAAAAGTAGATCACAGATCAATCGTTGTCGAACAATTCTTGATCAAATCTCCTATGAGACCTTTCTGTCAATGCTTGTGGTGTCTATGTTTCTCTTATGAGCCTTTCTTGTTAATTTCATGCTCCTTCTTCTGGTGCAATTCCAGCCTGAAATTAAAGGACAATTTCCTGAATTTCAGTGACTTCACCTTTGAGGCTAGCTACTGAATGTGGAATATGGTACCATCATGTAGATATTGTCTCGTAGTATATGTGTACCAAGTTTGGTGCAAGGGTATCAAAGGACGCTATTTGTGACAGATATACAGATATACGGACATTTCAGGTCGGCTCTTTTTATAGTATAGATTTCGCTCAAAACATATACGTCGATCCTGATAAGAAACTGCATGAGCATAATCTGAAATATGCGAAGTTTTTTTTGGCAATTATCAATAGTCTCTCGAGAGAAATTTTCAAGTTGAGAAGCGTATGTTTTATGTGGTGTGTGTAGCTAACAAATCTTGGAACTCAAGATATTAGCCCTACCTGGCCTGGGGGGGGGGGGAGCCAAAATGGCCCCCCTACCAAACTTTCTGCGCTATCTCCGGAACGACAAAAAATGGAGAGCTGAAATTCCTTGACTTTATAGTTTATCATATTGGGGTCATTTTGAGCCTATTTGCATAACCCCCCGAGCAGTGGATCATGGGTAAGTTTAAGATGGCGGCCACGTGGGGTACCAGAAAAGTTATGTTTTTGTCATATTTCTTCAAAACTTCTGCTTTTCCGCGACGAAAAGTGGGCAAAAACTATTTTATTTCACATCATAGTATTTACTCATTTATCATGCCGCTTTTGTGGAGAAATTGCATAAATAAAAAATTCAGAAAATCCGACCGAAAACTCGATCAAAAATGTCGTTTTAAAAATGATGTCACTGTGACGTCATCAAAGCGGCCAGCTTGGATTTTTTTTTACATTTTCTGGTAGATCGTGACCCAAGGGTATAGTGCGGTAAGTTTCAGCCAAATAGATCAAGGAGTAATAAAAAGAATTAGGGGGGCCATTTCGCCTCCCCCCCCAGGACAGGATACGTCCCAAAAAGCCCAGGCCAGATAGGGTTAAACCACCAAATTGTTGGATTGATTTTGTAACCCTATAGACCATTCACCCATCCCCAAAATTTAAACCACTAAGTTAAAACCACTTGTGGGGCATCTCTATAACGACATTCCCTTATCGCCTAGTCACTAAAATAGGATTTAGAAGGACAGGAGTCTGCTGTATTCAAATCGACATGGCACCAACTGATTCCAGGTCCCATGAATGAGATACTGCCATTGGAAACAAGCCATGCTTTGTTCATATGAAATGAAATGTTCTTGAGGCAGTGCTTATCTTACCATTCAATCCAAGTGTTGCCAATCCCGGGATATTCACCGGAAATCAGGAAGATAAGAGAGGCTATATTCTCTCGCTCTCTCTTGAGCTCGTTTGTTTGATTCAAAACGCGATCGGTACTTCCAAAATGGCGGCCATGACGACCCACACAAATGTATGCTTAATTAGGTTGGAATGACCGTAGAAGTGAACATAAATGGAACACGGATCTTTTTTTCTGGATTTTCACTTCTTGAATAAGTACATGCATTACCACAACGTTTCGCTGAGTATGTTCCCAGAGTTTTGAAGTGAATCGACATAGACACGCTAAAAGCATATTCAGTTCAACCTTCTGTTAAAAATATCACCGTTTTCAGTAATGTATTTCTTTCAACGTATTTCTTCACGTTTTCTTTACATGAATTATTTTGATATATTGTGTGGTTATTAAAATATTGACTGAAATAGGTTTCAGATGGCGGTCATCTTGAAATCCAAGATGGTCGACTCATTTGCATTTGCATTTGCATTTGTCTAACTTTGATATGGAACTTTCCATCAATATTCTGATAACTGACCCAAAGAACAAGTACCAAAGTTCCAGATGCTAATATTGGATCTTGTGGCCATTTTGAAAAATGGCCTCTTTGACCTACATAGGAAGACTTTGCGGTGGCTCCATTTCTAGACTGCTCCCCAGACGTCGATGTACGCCTGTGCCAAATTTTATGGAAAATCTGCACATATTGACTGGATTACGCCATATGGGTTATTTTAAAGACACCACGGGTGACGTGTAGTGAATATATAACAAGGAAATGATCAAAGGAAACTCTAGGAATCAATGGATAATCTAAACTTACAATCCTCCATAACTCAGGTTTGTATGCTCCGTAACAGTCTAGCATGCCGATACTATAAGTACACTGGTGGGAACAGTGGTATCAATCTCTAATACAGGTAGAATCTGCGTCAGGGTAAGTACATACCTCGTTCACAGCTAACGGTCCATCTGATACAGGTCCCCAAAATACTCCAACAATCTAACAATAAAGGGAAAGTTCAGTATTTATATAGAAACGGGGTATACATTTTCCTCATAATTTCAAACGGAGCCTTCAGTGTAAAGGATATATGTCCATTAGGACAACCTAGATAAGACATTTTTTTATGTTCTGCAACACAGAATGGACATTTTGTTTCCTTAGAAAAGAACAGGAGCAAGGGGGTTCTTTCCTTTAACATATGTATAGATGTTAGGGACCGTCTTGGAAACTCGGAGGGAAAACAATTTTATTGCTAAATCATTCACCAACAAGGGCACCCAAGGTGTACTTCAGGCCTGGTAATATAGAACTCTGTTCGTATGTGACCAATAATGAGCACATAAAAAGGATATCTACGTTGGAACAACGCTGATATGAAATTTCACGCAAACGTTCTGTGATGGCCATTTAAGCCCAACGCACACAGCGAACAGTTTGTTGTATTAGAACGAAAACAGTGTTTTGATCTGTTTTGTTTGCTGTGTGCGGGACCCAAAAACAGAAAACAGCTGTTCGGAACAAATGTTCGCGAGATCAAACTTGTTATTGCGTACATGTTTTGCCCTGGACCAAAGTTTTTGTCGTCTGTGTGCGGTGTCTGCGAACATTTCTCGAAACATTTCCAGCTAATAACCAATCAACTGGCGAGCCGCGCCCATGTGACAAAGCTGCGCCCACGCACATGACTGCTCAATGACGGCTCCGGAGCAGCAGAACGAGCGCTGGGTGTTTGTTCCGAGATGAAATGTTCGCTGTGCGCGAGGAACATGAACAAAGACAGGCAAAATCACGGAACACTGTTTTTGTTCTAATACAACAATAAGTTCGCTGTGTGCGTTGGGTTTAGCTCATTGGTTTAACTTTGAAATAGCGTCAGACGGCGCTAGTGACCAAATGTCGACGTTGCGTCAACGTTTATAAAAACGTTACGCGTTAACATACATGCGTTGATGCAACGGTCGATTTGATCGATAGCGTAGTAGTCTTGCATCAACGTTAAGCCAATTAATGAGCAAACCGACGGTCGTACAGCATTCACTTGAAATCTCATACAGGTATCAACGTTGTTCCAAGGTAGCTCTTCTATATGAGAGTTTAGTTTGGGATTTTACCATAATTAAGTTATATGTAATATACTCATCCTTAACCTTGTATCAACATGTACCGTACATACTTGGAGAAACAGCCTCCATCTTGGTTTGGTGTATTAATTTTTTGTGCTGGTATATTGTCTCCATGTGGTAGGATTTCCATAAGCCATATCCTATCAACCTGTTCGCTGGGCTGACGCGCAGGCGCAACCTGGCGTATCCTATCCCAGCAAACAATCGCTCTCTAATGTTTGGAGGCGGCTTGATCATGTCTCAGGCCAGGCCTCTTTCCGATGATATCATGAATCTAGAACATTCCTATAGTCCGTTATTTTTGTTCTTGTTTTGGTTTCGAAATACATCTATTTGAATGTAATACCGATCAGCGATACGGATTTGATATTTTGGAACATCATGATGTCTTGCCGGCATCATTGAAAACTGTTAACCGCTTCTCCTTGGCAGGATTATAGTTTATGTATACTATGATTGTCTTTTTGAAATTGGTGCTAAAATTGTTATATGGAATATAGAATAGGTCTTTGGATTATGGACGCGAATATTCTTTAATGGACGACGACTGAATTATGAATGACGGGTCAGACGCTTGTAACAGATTTAAATTTACTTCATGATTCTGTAACAAAAACGCCGGATTCGCCGGCGATCGTAGAACGTTGGAACTGCTGCGCGCGCACACGAGAGCTTCATGGGAGTGATCGGGTCATATATAAACACACGCATGTGCTTATGTCATTATCAACGGCAGTAAAACGGCGCAGAGTTTTGTAATCATTGTAGACCGTTTGATCTACCATAAACTGACTTCCAGATCACGTGATATGGACCGACTTCTGTGTGGATTTTGACCCTACACCAATAATATAAGATTGCGTAGGGTCAGCAGATGCATCAGAGAGAATTTACAGAAATGGATCCCGATCAGAGGATCGGGCAGTCAGTTACCCAACTAATGGGATTTGTCTTGTGGAAATTCCACCACATAGTTACATAATACCTTAACACTGTATACACCAGTAGTAGTGGGGAGGGTATAGTACTTACTGCTAAATAAGGTAGAAAGAATGGCGACAGAAGGGAAAGGTCAAAGGTTACAGGTGATAGGTCGAAGATCGATAGGTTAGTTTTCAAATTGAGCGGATCAGGGTCACGGATTGTTTGGAACCGCGTACAATGAGAGCGAAAATTGGGTTGACATTGCAACGGTGGGTGAAACTTTATAGAACTCACTACAGTTGAAGTAAAGAATATGGAAAAAACTAGAAAAAGGTATTTTGACAGAACTGTCACTCGCGTATTTGGCATTTACGCGTTTCCATAGTTTTCCAGTTGTCAGGCTTGATATGCGTACGTGTATTGAAGTTAACAGCATGGGAATAAGCAAGGAGGACGATGTGTTCTCCTTGCCATACCTTCGTACCGTAGGATTTTTTGACAGAAATGAATCCCACATAAAGAAAACAGTGTTACACTATATGCGAGTTCCGAGATGATAATGATTCCGAGACAATTGAGCCATAATATATTGTGTGTCATTCTGTTGTGGCAAGGCACCGCATCAAAATCATTGCATTTCGTGGATATCAACTATATGAATTGTATGTTTCTTAAAAATACATTCGCGATCATTGGCGGTATTAACAAAGCAGATGCGTGAGAATTGTTGAGACATCAGGCTATACCGATGCTTGTTGGTACTACAGATATTTAATGGAATAACGGCAATTCTCTTTGAATGACAAGGAACCAATGTGTGGGCTATATTTAACAACGTTTGTATTTATTAAAACCGTCGTATAAGTGACTTCCTATGCGTTGAGGTATTAAACATTTATAAACAATGTTAGTATTTATTATCAAATCAAACCTGCTATTGCTATGGCCTTATCTCCCTTTGGAGAATCCTTTGCAGAATAATTAAAACGAAATTGTCTCCCCTTAGGGAGCTCAGCTAGGTTACTTAAGCGCCTGCTCTCTCCTGATACTCCCTCTTTCTTACTCCTGCAGCCCGTGATGCGTGTTGTGCAAGGCCGCGGAGTGAGGGGTCGGATGGGAGGGTAATCAAAGCAATATCAGGTTTGATTTGATAATAAATACTAACATTGTTTATAAATGTTTAACATTTATTGCTCAAATCATCACCTGCTATTGCTATGGCTCACTACCAATATATGGAGGTGGGGACCTCGGCCTTGTTGTAGTTCCTGTAGCAGGCAGAGTAACCGCTCAGATCATCACGGACATGGCACACTAGTACTCGACAAGAGGGACCCTTGTCGGCGACGCTGTGGGTAATCATGAAGTAATCATAATAGATTGTTGAATGTGGCCACTAATTACTCGTCCATGCAAACCGTGATCGTGGATGTGGTGCACAATTTTACCCCCACGAAGGAACTCGGGCCGGTGGCGCTGTGAGTATTCGAGTGGTAAGCAGTGTATAACGAATAGAAGCGGTCCTGTACATCCCAGCAACATCGTATACAAGGTGCCCATCTTATACCACTAAGTCCACAAGCCGTCTTACGTCAACTCTCTGTACTTTAGTCCCTTGTTGCTGACACTAGTAAACCTGAAATAATACTCACAGATGTGTCAGGTCTTGTAAGATGTCTTGTGAGTTGACAGCAGCTGACTTTCTTGTGATGATCTTGTAAGTTGGTCTTAATTGCCATCATACACTAACTCTCTGTACTTTAAACCTGTAACTGACACAAATATACCTAAAACCAATACTCACCATTGCGTCAGGCCTTGAAAGATGTCTCGTGAGTTGGCAACTGGCTGACCTGTTGAGGTGATCATGTAATATGGTGGACATGTGATTTGCTGTGATGATGCCGTAAGTTGGCTGACTGTTTGGCTTACAGCACACTAAATACTCATCCAGAGAGAACCCGGGTCGAAGACGCTGAGGGTACTCGTGGATTAAAATAAAAAACCTGATTGTAAATGTGGTACACAATTACTCAATAGAGGGAAACCTAGGTCGTGGAGACGCAGTGGGTGTTAATAGAGTAAAACCAGTAATAAGTAAGGAAGGCCATGCCTAAACCATACTCACCGATGAGTCTGGTCTTGTAAGTTGGCTGACTGACTGGCTTGCTGCATCGATCGGTGTTACGCCCCCCCCCCCACTTGTTTGGAAAAGCTAGTGGACCACATGCTGGGCAGCCACCAGCGGCCCTAGCGTGGTCACTCTATCTGACTATACTTACATGTCTCACAGATAGTAGTCCGTAAAAGCCGAATTGGCACTCTAAGTACAGGATTGGACAATGTCGTCCAAGGATAAGTTCTTCCAAAAAGGCCATGAAGTAGCGATGGCACGAACTCCATGAGAAGAAGCAGAGGCCAGAAGTGGGGGAGCGTCAAGGGCGAGTAGATATGCCCACTTAACGATCTTCTTCAACGAAGAAGTCACAGTATACCTGGAAAGCTGTCGAACGACACATCAGTCAGTGTCTTCAGATATCACCATTATCACTGAACAGTATGTACATGTAGATTGATGTCACGAACCACAATTGACTGAAGAGACAGGAATAACAGTCCAGGGTCGGTAAGAGAGGAAGTGACGTAGGCTCGTATAGGGCATAAAAGGATGTCGTCATCAAGGCCACAAACAAAGTCTGTTAATGCAGGGATAGAGTACAAACGTTGAACGCAAGGGCCTTGGCGCACAGCCTCATTCTTGGCGATGAACTCAGGACGGGACGAAAAGAAATGCGAGATCAATCTGCCGTCCAGGTCAACGACTTCCTCTCCAGGGCGTGAAGCTCAGAAACTCTAGACGCCAAAGCGAAGGCCGCCAAGAAAGCAGTCTTGTAGGAAACAGCTTAATAGAGGCTGACTGTATAGGTTCGAAAGGCGGACGAAGAAAGGCACTAAGAACCACACCAATATCCCACTTCGGAAACAGTTGTCGAGTACGGCGAGACTGTAATGCGAAGGCACGTAGGAGAGCAGAGATATAGTCATTCAGACTAATGTCGATGCCAGTCGAAAGACATAAAACCCTACCAAAGCAGACCGGTACCCCTCATTGGTGCTGATTTGAAACTTCTTATCTCAATGTAGGTGAAGAAAGAAGTCAGCTACCAAGGAAAAGAGAGGCAGAGTCGGGATCGAAGTCACGTTCTCGGCACCAGGAGACGAAATAAGTCCATTTCGATTGATAGAGCTGCGATGTGGAAGATCGATAGGCTGAAACCGTCGTCTGTGCAACTTCTGCTGAAAATCCTTGGACTATAAGTGCACATTGGATAGTCTGCAGACGTGTAAGATGAGCCATCGCGGGATGAGATGGATTATCCCGTGCAGTTGACGCAACAGGCTGGGCCAAACTGGAAGGCGACGTGGTGGAACGGTGAGAAGCGGAACCAGAGCTAGAAACCACATACGACGATGGTACCTATTTTGTTGATGTGAGCAATGACAGTAGAGTTGTCCGTTGCGATGAGAAATTACAACACATATAAGGGTAGTGGGAAGAGGTGCCGACATACTGACTGCGTCACATGACTTCACAGAATAGTCTCTTGGTTAACTTATTCTAAAGCACATACCAACAATCTAACGATTCGTGATATGTGTTGTATCTCAGGTACGCTTTTATTGTACCTGTTCATGTGGCAACTTGGATGATATGACCACACGGCCCCTAGCACCGGCATAAGCGGTATTAGATACAAATCTAGAGCTATGATGGAAATGCTCTGACAACTCGTATACTGGTAATTGGTGAGCTATTTCGCTGTGACAACTCGTACATTGGAGATTGGTGAGCTGTATCGTCGTCAGATGTAAATGACGACATTTAACACAAAAGACTAGTCTGTAAGGCCCGATGTCGACCCAGCATCAACTCCCCACAAATGCCAACATATATCAAAGACCAAAAGGTCTGTACAGGGGGCGGGCCTCGGGGACGAAACGTCCACCAGCAGAATCTCGCCATATACAGAAAAAATTACAACACATATAAGGGAAGTGGGAAGAGGTGCCGACATACTGACTGCGTCACATGACTTCACAGAATAGTCCTCTGGTTAACCTATTCTAAAGCACATACCAAGAATCTAACAATTCGTGATATGTGTTGTATCTCAGGTACGCTTTTATTGTACCTGTTCATGTGGCAACTTGGATGATATGACCACACGGCCCCTAGCACCGGCATAAGCGGTATTAGATACAAATCTAGAGAGCTATGATGGAAATGCTCTGACAACTCGTATACTGGTAATTGGTGAGCTATTTCGCTGTGACAACTCGTACATTGGAGATTGGTGAGCTGTATCGTCGTCAGATGTAAATGACGGCATTTAACACAAAAGACTAGTCTGTAAGGCCCGATGTCGACCCAGCATCAACTTCCCACAAATGCCAACATATATCAAAGACCAAAAGGTCTGTACAGGGAGCGGGCCTCGGGGACGAAACGTCCACCAGCAGAATCTCGCCATATACAGGAAAAAATTACAACACATATAAGGGTAGTGGGAAGAGGTGCCGACATACTGACTGCGTCACATGACTTCACAGTCATGTGAGGACGAATTCACAAGACAACTCCCATGCTGAACTGCTAGGATTCACAATTCACAATTCACAAGACAACTCCCATGCTGAACTTCACAGTCATGTAAGGACGAATTCACAAGACAACTCCCATGCTGAACTGCTAGGATGACTGCCTTCATCCCCAGAAAGTTGATATGAAGCCTGGCATCCAACAACGACCAACTGCCGGACACCTCCAGTCCGTCCAGATGGGCTCCCCAACCGGTCTCAGAAGCATCGGTGTAAAGATGGTGAACCGGAGATGGAAATCGGCACGGAACTCCCCGCATGACGTCATGGCGGGACTGCCACCAAATCAGAAGTGGATGTAGCGACGTCAATACCGGCACTAATGGATTGAGGGATGACGTCTGAAGATAAGACAGATGGTACTGCAGCGGCCGAACTTGGAGACGTCCGTAATGAGTAAGGTCCTGCGTAGAAGTGAATAGCCCTATGAGTTGATGACAAAAAACTTTAGTACTAACGTCTAAATTCTGGTCCAACGGTCTACCGGGGGACGAAGCACTTGATGGAGAGTGTCGAAAACTGTCCCAATGTAACGACGAACCTAAGTAAACCTCGATGTGAAAGCCCCGTAGATGAAGAAAAACGCCATGACTGGAGAAGTGATACAAGGGGCGATGTTGACTCCGAACGAGAGGACTTGCCACTCAAACCGACGACCGTTGATGGTGAATCGTAGGAAACGCCGAAGACGAGGATGAATGGGTGTAAGAAGATATGCGTCTCGCAAAACGATGGAGGTCAACCATACGATAATGAAGACGCATCAACCTTATTGTCAGAAGAAAGGTAAAGAATACTGACTAAAAGACGAAAAACACCGAGAGACATGTCGAGAGACATGCAGGCGAACAAACGTCGGGGCCTCGATGACGATCAAGAGAAATATCTAGAAATCGAGACCGGGAATGTCGAACTTGACGACCCTGATAAGGAGGTATAAAAGAACGACGTGGTGAAGGGCGTTGTGGCGTACGGGGACGTCGAACAGAGGTACGAGAACGACGTGCTAATGTACCGGAACGATGTTGAGGCGTACGTGAACGACGAACAGGCGAACAAGAACGACGTAAAGGTGTATGAGAAAACGACGTGACGGCGAATTGGAACGTCGTTGAGGTGTAACAGAACGACGTAATGCGAACGAGAATGGCGTTGCGGAGAATGAGAACAGCGTTGTGATGTACGAGAAACGTCGTTTAGGTGAACAGGAACTACGTTAGGGCGTACAAGAGCGACGTAGAAGGAAAAACAACGGAAGTTGAATCCGAAAAACTGTAAATCCGAAACTCGAAAAGTCACAGTGGAGTCCGACCGAACAGTCGTAGTTTGCGTTGCTGTTATGAGCAAAACAGCTGAAGAAGAAAGCCGATATTTAAACGCAGAGGAGATGATATACACGTTGAAAAACGTTAATCCTGGGCGTAACTCCGCCCGGTAGCATCACCCCCGACGTCAACACAAAGATACTTCCAAAACGTAAACCAGAAAGATCTTCATTAAATTTAAAATTCCCCGATGAGAGCAATTACATTTTGATGTCTCTCGCCGGCAGATAAACTAAGGTCATTAAATTTCACAATTTGAATTCACCAATCAAAAGCTTCTAAAGAAGACAACCGGTGATTTCCAATAAAAACCCATCTAAAGAACAATGTTCAATCTTGATTCACCCTCCAATTTGAGGTCTAAACTTCACATAAGTCCTCAAATGAAATAGATGAAATTATCATACAGAATAAAAATTAAGATCAAGCAAATGCTGTAGTCCAAAAGATGTTTTGGACGAAGCAGTCGTAGAAAAAGAACGGTAAAGTACGTTGCTTAGGAGCTGTCTGTCGTTCCTCTTACTAGGCTGTAACCGGTAATCGTTCCCGGACGAAAGTAGCTTACGAAGTAGAAGTAGACCGCCCGCTGGAGACAGTCTTATGCTGTCCCAAGCAGATGATTGAGTAATTCCAGGCTTGATCTTTGCCCGGCCATCAGACCATGGAAAGATCAATAAACACTCTACATGTCGTCGAACGAGAAACATTTCTAATGTCTTCCCGCAGAAATAAAACTCACACCCAAGCTAATAATAATTTCTCGGTAAGAGGAAATAAATTAAAAGCTCAACTCAATTTGAATTGTAAGTCTAATTCAGTATTCCTACGGAAAAATTTTGGTTGTGAAGAATAAATATTACAACTATTTAACAATGCAATATTTACTAGCAGAAAATGTATTCCGAAGTATAGCACAATTTCTTAATAAACAATTTCGTGATCTCTTTTCTTGATCAAAACATATCACGAATAAAGGGATTACACAAAGAGAGCAATTTGGTAGGCACATTTAAATGTAACAAAGACGTAGTGTATAGCTTTTGACTTGTGGCGACGAAGACAAACACAACAACAACAACGTAAGTAAATGCCAGAGAAAAACCTCTGCATGTTCTCTCTCTTGATCACACGATATCAAGGAATAAACAGATAACACTTGATTTAACAAGAGAGTAATTTTGGTAGGCACAATGAACTGTATGCATAGTCGTAAACTACCAAAAAATGAAAGGTCCTGAAACATGCAACACGTCAAGGACAAAACAACAACAACGAAATGAAAGGATATGTTATCGTTTAAAAATCAGCAAGAATACTTCCCAGCAGAAGACTTGTTATCCTGCGAAGACGTAATACGTTGAAGCTTTTTCTTTTCCCAAAGATCTGGACTGCAGGCCTACCCGTGAAGCTGAAATCTTTTGATCGTCGATAACAAAAGACCGGTCAGGCAGGGCCGGACGCTTGGAGACAGAATCCTTTGTTGTCTCAAACAAAGAAACGGGTTTGTGCACAGACATGCTAAACGAGTCCTTATCAACTCGATCTAAACTGTCTGGAAATTATCCCTATCATCCTGTACAACTGTCCAACTGGGGGGAATTCTAATAGACGACGACATTGACATGGCTGGACTGAGTCTATGAGATAAATCCAAACGAGAGCCCGAAAGATCTTCATTAACATTAAAATAGTAACGAATATATCGCCGTCTGAATTTTTCAGTCGACAACTTCCACTTTATACGCGCCATATTCAATTGCAAACGGCCAGCACACATATACCGTGACGTTACCAACATGGCGCGTAGAGAGTTGAAGTTTTCGACTGGAAAATTCAGACGGCGATATATGCGTCACTATTTCACAATAGTGCGCAAGATTTTAAAATAGTGCGCAGGAGGGGATAGAGATTAGATGTACGGCAGTTTCAGAGGTGGGTGATTCGTAATACAATTATCTAAAACCCTCGCTGGTGGTGACTGGGGCCGACCTATAGCCCTCATACTCGTGAGGGCTATATATTATTTAGCGATTTTAGTGAATAAGTCCGAGATTTTCGAATTTTCCTTGGAGCTGGGAGGTCGGCAATCTGATTAAAACTCAGACTTAATAAACGCTCCTATATCTGACATGTCGCTAATTAAGCGACATGTCAGATAAAGGAGCGGTTATTAAGTTCTCCTTAACCAGAGTTTTAATCAGATTGGGAGATCGGACACTTGTGATCACGGAGCGCGGGGTAGGACACTAGGGAGCTGGAAGCTCGGGAGGAGCTCGGACCTTGGAACTCGAGGATGGGACGCTTGAGAGTTGAGAACTCGGGGATGGGACTGTTGAGAGCTCATAACTCGGCAGGAGCTCGAGGTTGGGACGCTTTTAGGTGCTCGGAGCTCAGTAAAAGATCGGTCGGGTGAAAGTATCGGAGGCGGAAAACCTAGGTCTCCTTTACCGAGAATACTATGAAAGCCGGTAAATGACAAATTCGCGTAAATGAGTTGTCACAACTTTCCGTATTCTTAACCGTTTTCGTTGAAAATTAGTGTAACCCTTACGATCTATTACCATACCGACAGAGTAATTATCCTACAATGAAAGTAGACCACTGTGTGGACCCAATACACGCATATTAAGCCTGACAAGTGAAAAACTACGAAAGCGCGTAAATGCCCAATACGTGATTGACGGTTCTGTCAAAATACCGTTCTTTTTCTTATTTTTTTTTTCACATTCTTTACTTCAGCTGTAGTGAGTTCTATAAAGTTTCATCAACATTTGCAACGACAACCAAATTGAACCCAAACGCTCTCAATGGACTCGGTTCCAAACAATAAGTGTCCCTGGTTCGCTCAATTTGAAAACCAACCTTTCGATCTTCGACCTATCACTTCTAATCTTTGACCTTGACCTTCTATCATCATTCTTTTATCCTTATCAAGTAGCAAGTAGTATACCCCACTACTACTTACACCACACTGGTTCTTCATTGTGGGGCATTAGTTTCGACTGAAGTGTTGTTTTGATGTAGTGTACCAGTATACCTGTTTCCTGTGGTTCAGCATTATATGGGGCCTCTGATAGGTAATGTTCACTGGCATATCCCTGAAAAAAATACGCATATTACTGTAAATTTATTATGTAAATACCCGGTTTAATGAATATGGCCGGCCCTGCGATAACAATGGACAGATCCTCCGTCCCTTGCTGAGCAACAGTCCATCTACCAACAGATTGACGCTGCTGCTGAGTTAAGCGTATCCAGAAAATTTCTATTTCATCCAGAGAAAATGCTCAAGCCTGTAAATTATCGCAACCAAAACTGCATCAACAGACGCTTGAAATTGAAATTTCGGCCGTTTGGCGCTTTTCCGAGTATGATTTAGTTACACATTCCTAATATCTCTCACATATTCCACCTTCTTTACCAAAAACTAATCCAACGTTTTTTTTATATATATATCACTATATATGCCGTGGCATGCAGTAATAGTTGAGAATCCGCCGATACTTGCAACTTGATTTTATGCAATTTTGTTTCTAGTCGATATCTAACCCATATTACAGTGTGCCTAGCATATTTCATTGAAGACAAGCTATAACATTGAGAAATCTCGGAACGACTAATGAGGAATTGCACTTACGGGCCACCATCCAAGGTGTAACGGCATTTTACTTTGTTGAAAAACCCCCAGGAAAATGGATAGAAAATACTCTTAGGCTGTATTGCAATTGGTTCTCGGTATACTTTTTAAAAGCGTTACTATTTCTTTAAATAATCGTTACTCGCATGTAAAGACACGAAACAAGCTATTTCCACTGAAAATTACCTTTGGTGATGAATCTTCTGAAAAGTGGCGGGAATCTTCGTCAAGATATCAAACTCTCGAGGATGATCCTTTCGCATCTTCTCCGCCACGTGGAACGCATCCATATGAAGGCTCTCTCCGCCCTCCACGCACGTGTCAAATCTGAAATGAGATCCGATAATTAATCAACTTTAAATATAAGTAGGCCTACACAAAAATATATATATAACAGTTCCCCGAAATAAATGAAACAAGCATACCGGTACAGCACAGTCAGCAGAAAACATGACGTTCCATCATCATTTTACAAGATGGGAAGCTGAATTGTCAAGTGTTACACATTTCTAGACAAATTTTGTCTAGAAATGTGTAACACTTGACAATTCAGCTTCCCATCTTGTAAAATTGATGGGAAGCTGAATTGTCAAGTGTTACACATTTCTAGACAAATTTTGTCTAGAAATGTGTAACACTTGACAATTCAGCTTCCCATCTTGTAAAATTGGAAGTATAGAAAGACAGAAAGTTCAACACCAATGCCGTATTCGAGCTTTCCGTCTCGCAAAATTGAAAGTAGAAAGATGGGAAGCTCGACACCACTCCCGTTTTCCAACTCTAGACAGTTGAGAAAGAGTTAGCATGCGAAAAGAAGTTCGCCCATGTGCAAAACCGAAGGGATTGTTCGGTGGGTTGTTGCTAAACATATTTTTCTCGTGCAAAAAAGGATAACTCACTCGACGCTTCACGTCTCGTGAGTTATTTTCCCTTCTTTCACTCGATAAATAGTTTTGATATTCAAGCATATCGATACCATATCCTCAATCCATCGGAAGGTGAGTGAGTTAGGGTTTATCGTCGCGTTAATATATTATAACTACGATATGATTAGCTGGACATGTGTGACTATCCATGTACAGCTATCATGTAGAGGAAATTAATCTTCCCCTCGTGGCAACAGACATGGTACAAAACTCATGCTGTTCACCCACTTCCGTTGGTTGGACTGCATATGGTCATATAGACATTCATTCTATGGCCATATACACATAATCGCGTCCTTTCAATCATTTATAAATTCACTTCGACATGGTGTTATTGTATACACTGTGGGTCAGTAAGGAAGGGCCAGATTGCCTTCACCACGATTTCAAACTTCATATGAAATTTCCCGCTGAAGCCCTCAATTTAAATCAACGAGCCCTTTTATGTATAGGCTACAGATAATAAAAGATCAAAACGAAGGCCGTGAATTGAAATAACTAGCAATGATTATTCATCACCCGACCAATGGCTGCGACAAACAATGAAGATAACCAGGAAATTTTGGGAGTGTATATATCTTGTGTAACAATAGACCCAAACTCTGATGACGTGTTATCCCCCTTACAATCACGTGACGAAATGTGCATCCATTCATCTATCTTGAAAGGTGTCAATTATCCTGAAATCTCACATAATACGACATTACTTTGTCAACGCATAGTACAGGTGCCGCAAGGCGTGAAGTCCCGTATGTAAGCCGACACACCAAATTGAAGGCTTACAATACCGACTGCCACCGCAGACATCACGCGTTGGCAATTAAATTGTTGTCGTGTTACATGAAGGAGGTGGCAGGGTAATGTTAATTGTTCATGATCCCCACCTGCCATTTAATTGTCATGGATGAATGTTACATTATGGGATAGAAGTCGGATAAACGTCATCATGTTTCAGGTCTGTTGTGTATATATATAGGTACAGAGTGGTGATGTGTGTACAAATATGTAGCCAGTAGTTCTGAGAGTGTACTCTCATTAAGAAGGAGAGTGAGGGGCCCAGGACAGAGGCTAGTTGAATCAGTGTAACCATATGTGTGCATATGTTTCTATCCTATCACCAATTTTATTCACCTGAAGCAATGCATCAACATTAGTCCTGGTGGCGATTCATAATAAACCAGGTCCATGTGGAGATCCAATTCCACGGTCGTGTAGGCTATGTTGATTGGGTTAGGTTCGTTGACAACTTGAAATATCTGAATTATAAGACCATGAATAAGATAAGAACATATTGATATATTTCAATCCATGTATCGGTCGCGAGATTCTTAAGGCAAGCCTTCTCTGTTCACATGGCTTTGCTTCAAGAGTAGGTTTGCAAGGTCATAATCTGTTGGAACTTAAGGTCTGATATTAAGGTCGGATGAGCGAAAAGTTGTCTGGTGTTCTATTTCATGCGGGAAAGTCAGTATAAAGCATACAAGGATAAATCTAATTGCTACGAATATCTATCTTTAAATGTCCCTTCCACATTTGGCATTGCCAGACGAAGGGGTGTTAGTTTCAGGTGCTCATGCCGGACGATCCAAGGCGCTTCACTAACGAAAATGAAACGTCAGAAAGCAGACCAGAAATTCACATTCACACATCTCTAAGTCCCACTGTCATAATGTATGGTCCATCCGGGTTTGTGATACACCAAAAATAGCAGCCAGAAACAATTACTTGCATTCAAAATACAGCCGACAAAATCCCAGTCGAGAAATGTAAACATCTCCACCACATTGGTACAGGGGCATTTCCAAATATTTTATCCACCACCTCACCCAAGGACGAATTTCCCCGCAAACAATTCAGTTGAAATTTTGTTCTATTCATGTTTGGTACTTTATAATGTTAAATTCAAGATAGGTGTTGATGGAAATATAAAATTCTATTTATTTTGATTTAAAAATACGAAATTTCAGGGCCATTCAATACGAGGGTGCGTATAATTTTTGGAAAAGCCGTTGTACCAATATGGTGGAGATGTTTACATTTCTCATGGGATTTCCTGGCTATATTTGGAATGCAAGTGTTTCTGGCGTTTTATTTTCGTCAGTGAAGCGCCTTTGATAGTACAACATGACTGATAATAAAATCAGTCATGTTACTTTACTAGTGCTTGCACGACCCCAACCTATGAAATGAGTATTTCAAGCCAAGTGTAAATATAATTCCATTCTCCCTGGCTGACAAATTTCTCATACGAATTGTTTAAATGAAAGTTTAAATTGAATTTTATATTGGAATTTTAAATTGAATGTTTGAATTGAAGTTCAAATTTTAAATTCAAATTCAATTTTAAATTCGAATCAAATTTTATGCAAGATTAAAATATATCAATGAAATTTCAAGTTCATATGATGATGATGATGATGTTCCGAAACTAATTCGACTATCCTCAAATCCGTCTGAAATTGATCCCGACAAGGGGACGGATTTCATTTAACCTGGTTTATTGTGTAGCAGACCCTTTTCACAATGCAATCCTTTGATAGAGAAATTAACGTTATGCAACACGAACTACCGGTAAATGGCAGAGGTAACCTAGGCTAACAACTAAACCATCGTCTCAGCGCACATTTTCTTCACTATCACTGTAAAATAATTAGATTGAAAATTCAATGTATCAGATTGGAATTAGTGACAAATCTATTCGATTGAATATTCCATCTATTAGATTGAAATTTTCAATCTAGTACATTGAATTTTCTGTCTATAACAGATCCAATCTATCGTTTTCAATCTATTAGATTGAATATTTTCAATCCAACAAAAGATTGGTCACTAATTCCAATCTGATAGATTGGATTTCAATCTAATTATTTTAGAAGCTACACAATCCGAACTAACTGCGCGTATTAGCCGCATAGAGTACGATGCAACTGGACGCGCCAGGTGTAAATACCTAGACCAGATAAAATTCCCATTATTCAATTCTAACACGCGATCGTTTTGAACAGACAACATTTCTGATAAGGCTTTGGTGTAAGACCACGCAATGAAAAGGTGCAATACTGGACAAAAGACTAACAATAAAACTTGCAGTAGATCCTTTGTTAGTGATATTTCGTGGGTCTAACACCAAAGCGTTGTCACATTTCCGCCTATACGAGCGTCTTATATTTTCATCCGGTACCTTAACCAGACGTCATTTAGACTGTGACAGTCAAGGCGGAAATCTAAATGTACTTTGCACCGAAATACAGAATGCTAAGAATCTGGTCTGCTAATAATCCATATTCATTAGCTCAATCTACTTTTGACAGCGATTGTCTGATTGGATATTAGTAAGGAACTCTCTAAAATAATTAGATTGAAATTCAATCTATCAGATTGGAATTAGTGACCAATCTTTTATCGGATTGAAAATGTTCAATCTAATAGATTGAAAACGATAAAATGAATCCATTGTAGACAGAAAATTTAATCTAACAGATTGAAATGTTCAATCTAATAGATGGAATATTCACTCGAATAGATTGGTCCCTAATTCTAATCTGATAGATTGAATTTCCAATCTGATTATTTTAGAGAGAATCCCAGAAATCAGTTCGTGAGTCCAGTAACCGGGCTTACTGACTTACGGGCGTAAATGCTTCTCTTTTACTACCTTTTTTAATTGATTTACCGATAAGCACTATATCACCTCCTGTTTGAATCATGCAATTTGATTGGACCAGCACTGTCGGACTATGAGAAGATAGTACATGTTGTATCTTTCAATAATAAACTGAATATAAATACAAGCGTCTAGTCCGTCATTCATAATTCAGCCGTCGTCCATTAAAGAATATCCGCGTCCATAATCCAAAGACCTATTCCATATCCATATTACAGTATCAGCACCAAATTCAAAAAAGACAATCATAGTATACATAAACATAGGCTAGTTTCCTGCAAGAGAGAAGCGGTCAACAGTTTTCAATGATGCCGAAAAGACATCATGATGTTCCAAAAATATAAAATCCGTATCGCTGATCAGTGTTCTTAATCCATAATAATCGTTCCAAAGTCGTTATCTAGAGAATGATGTATCCCAGTCACGCTTTGATTGTGACTGTTCATATGAGCACCATGAGGATCTTGAAGTACATGGGTTCATACGGCCCCTAGCCTATCACCTTGCCATAAATTGCAACTCACCTTGCCATAAATTGTTTCATGCACTGGAGCGATCGTTTCGGCAACCTACAAGGGAACAAACTGGAGCTGATCATAGATGTCTCGGCCTTGATAAGTAGGATTCCGAGTTTCGCATCTTCACTTTCTCAAGCCAATTTCTACGTTCCTACTTCGAACCTGCCTTGATTTGTCTGCCATCGTCAGTGTTCAAAATTCGAGGTGTAAATTTCACGTAAGAACGAGAGACGAACCAATCAGAACATACACGCCGATTGTGTGCAGAGTGACATCATCCTCCAGTAGCGGCGTCATTCCTCCTAATATGGTGGTGGTGTTGGCCCAATATATAGGTCAGCCAATCAACAACGCTCTTCTGTGACACATTTCGAAATTCAAGTGGTGTCGAGGCCAGTGACGCCTGGTGTCTATTCATAAGTTCTTTGAACATTGAAGGGGCCCAGATATATCAAGGGGAGTTCGAAGTGGGAACGTAGAAATTGACTTGATAAAATGACGATGTATTTTCGTGGCGCTGTGTCCCCTCCTCAAACCAGATGTTTGCCATGTTACAAATAAACTGAAACTGAACTGATTATCACTCGGCTGAATTTTTCGCACGAATACAGTAGATACACCCGTGTTATGATAGCGGTGGTGGTTCAACCTTAATTTTCTCTCTCTCCCTCTCTCTCTTAAAATCGAACGTAGTAACCAAATAATTCACCGGCATAACTGTTACATAATATGTTTTAACGGATTTTGTAAAACAAAACCAACTTAACTTTACAACCATATTGTCTTCAGTTGGCACGTGTTTCACGATGCATATACCATGCTCCATTATATGTGATAGTAATCTGGAAGATGCAAAAATAGGGTTATTGCTGTTTATACAAGATAAATTGTTGGATAACAACAGTCCGCCTGTCTGAGAGAATTGGGAGCGTGTGTATTGTGTACCAGTGCCAAACCATCATTGCGTACTTTTTTATATACACGAACGCTTGTGTAAAGAAAAAAATAATCTTCTTTTAGTTATACTCAAATGAAATATCACGGGTAGGGTGACAATCCTTTTTTCGAATGTATGACCGGTAACTATATAGATCAGTGCTGTACTGGCTGGCTGATCAGTGTCCAGGGTAATAGGAACTGTGAACACTCTCGTGATATGACTGAAACAAGGTTGAAAACGACGTTAAACCCTACTACTCACTCACCCACTCACTCACTCGCTCACTCATTAACGATGGATATGTAGCCAAGAGCAACCAACTGCTTTTAAGGATGAATGCAAATTATATTGTGTAGTCAGTTTGCACATATAGAAAAAGGTCCATAATTACATTTATAGTATTCGGTCTTATAATATATCACAAGTCGTATACATGCACATGAATATTAGATACAGGTAAGAAGACACCTTCATGATATTTAATTAGAAAATTAGAAAAGGGAAAGAAAACACACTTTTGCTAATTCGAAAATGGTTAAGCCACTTGGTCAGATAAAAGTACACAGCGGTATGTGTACATTTTTTAGTATCTCTGCCAAACAATCTAATAAATTTACACAGTCCAGTGTGTACAACAAAATACACAGTGGTTCTCAATGAGTAAGTGTCTCTGTGTGGTGAAGGGCGGGGGGAGAGGTAGTACATTACCTCTTCAATCCTTTCTCCTGCGATATGTCTGAAAATTCCACCTCTGGAAGTTTGCTCTTGCAAATAAGAAAAAAAAAACGTATAACGAACAAACATATCAAAAATGATAATTACTGAACTTGTGTTAAGGTGGCTCGGCGGTATCCAAAATAACCATTTGCGCGAGTTGCCGCGCAGTCAAGAACCACACCCGCAACACGTGACTGCGTTCTGAACGTCATGGTTTCGAATTGTCATAATGCAACGTCACAATCGCGATGAAGCGTTGTGTGACGTTACCCCACCTCTTTTTAAAAGCAACAGGTGAAATTCATGAATTGAGGGTGTTCCTGCTCCATTAAATCAAAAAGTAAATGTGGGTTATGCGCAATTCTGAATCTATGCTGAATTTGGAAAACATATACCGAGCAGGCAGAAGATTACATTAATTTTACTCATTCAAATACCAATTCAAGGAAATAACATTCATGGAAATAATAGTATCGTAGTGAAAATAATTTAAAGGTGAACTGCAAAGCTTTTACTTTTATCTAAAATGTTGCTTATATACATCTTGTCTTATGTGACATAACTTTTTTTTACTTTTTTGGGGCAAATATATTTTGCAAAATTGTACTAATAACAATATCTAAGTTATCCTGTTATAAGTCCGTCTTGAAAACTTGCATCGCTTGTCTCTCTTGGTTTGTAGAACGTTATGACGTTATAGTGGTCTCCTTCATTCAAGTTTTATTTAAATGTGACGTCATGCTACGTCGGATGAATGAACGAGGGCCACTATAACGTCATGACGTTCCAAAAACAACGGGAGGCAAGCGATGACGTTCTGGCTCTCGTTTTCCTGTGGTATAAGTTTTGACTTCTCATATACCCCAAAATAAAACAATAACCCACAAAACTATTACCACACATATTTGTATCAACTATAGAAGTTCTTGTTTTATGACATTTTAACAGAACATTGGAAAGCTTTTCAGTTCACCTTTAACGACCTAATCACTGACCTTTACAAATATTTTGAAAATCGTTTGAGATCCGCAAGGTTGTGTTCAATATTTGGAATCGATATTAAATTCAGAACCGTGGAAATGAATATGAAGAAGATGACATGGATTTCAGTCTACACTGGAGAACCACATTAAAATATCCCTCGTTCCTTTTCATTCCTAAGTTCATTCGCTAAAGGCGGAAAGCCATGAAAGTAGTAAGTGGAGCATTATGACAAAAATTAATATTCATCAATTGATGATGAATATACATAAACTAGATGTTCATTCATATACAATGAATGTAAATGTCTAAAATGACATAATACAGTATTATAAATTGAACACACATTTGAAGATATTATACAAATAGACTATCCTCAGTCAGCGATAACATGCAGTGGTTGGGGCATATATAACGGAGCCTAGTTTGGCATAAGCAGAATTAGATACAATATGTAACTAATCACATGAGAGGTACAAGTATCTATAGTTAACTATATACATTCTATACATTATACCTCGCCATACGTGACAGGTGTTTAGCAGATTCTTTGAGCTCAAGAGTTTTCTGCATGTAACAGTTTTCCTGGAGAAAATCCAGGGGGATAAAACTCCTTTGACTCGGCTGCTCATTCCAAAAGAGTTCGATGTTGTTATCTGCATAAATCAATCAAACACCAAGTTAGGCCAATTAAAACGTTATTGATCAAAACATCGATGAAAATGATGAAACGTATCATTGTTTCCCTTATATGCGTTTTAATTATTACTTATTTTGGCTATTCACTATCCGTCCTCTCCCATGCAGGGTGCTTTGCGCTACGCTCCATTTATCTCTGTAGGGGTATCGCGATTTTTTGCAGGATTCTTGCAGAAACAAAGAAAGATTCTATCTAACTGTTTTATCGATCGCAAAATGTTTATTTATCATGAAATACACTCAACGGATATTTGATATATTTCAAAACGACAATGTCACACAGAATAAAGGCAACTTGTTTTCCAAATTACCCTAGAACTATATGTTGTGTAAATAGATATCGGTGGGTCGTGGCTGATATCAATTCACCCAGTTAGACGGCCGACATATTCGTTTACTTTGGCAACAGATGACCTTGGATCAACTCCGGCACAGTCCGTGAGACCCTGACAGCGCTAAATGGAGAGGCGCGACGCAGAACGTAGTGAATATCTGATAGAGCTTGTTCACTAACTTGTACCTAAATCATTATAGAAAACATAACAGTATTTATCATTGCTCTATTTTTGAACACGGAATACAAATGTGCATGCCATGCACGGAATGTCCGTTGAGGTGATTTGGTTGTGCGGTATACCTTTGATGGTGGCCTCTTTAAGAGTGATAACCTTCGGCACCGATAAAATGTCGTAGCTTTGTTGTCCAGTGAGACGTTGCCTACATATAGGGCAGTGACAGTTGTACCTCAACCAAACACTGTGGAATCTATAGTAGCAGAGGAAAGGTCAAACAGTGTGAATGCCATCGGTTAATATACTGCTTTTATACATTCTGTAAGTACCAGTCTATATACCCCCATTCTATATCTGTATTTATAAGATGGGAAGGAGGGGAGGGGGGGTTAATAAATATCGTTAAATTATACATAACATGCAATATATGGCATTCAGTGTCATCGTGGTGTATAAAAAGGTGGGGGAAATAAACAACGACCACCATTTCTGATCAATGGGTGTTGTACTCTCGATTAGTTGATCAAAACATATTTATCGTTTGTGAAGAATCTGGTCCATGGAAGATATGGTAGACCTACTCTTCGAAGTAGGTACGACGGTATATTTGCGACGTGGTTTAACCCTATAGCCTTCTTAAAAATATAGTTTAAGGAATTGAATGTTAAACTCTTGTATTGACAAATAGACCCTTTAAAATTGCATATTAAAATATGTTAGATTGCTCTGTACCTCATCCAGATAATAGGGAAAGGCCTTCTAAAGCATAATGATGTAAAATTGTTTAGCACCTGTTACCTGGACGTTGATCCCGAAGGCCACTTTATCGCCAACTGCTTCCCATTTTTCACAATTCCTTGTGAAATCCCATCGGATTTATCGGTCTGTTCCTGGTGGGTTCAAATAAATGGAATTACGCGACAGAGGAATTAGTGGCTGTGATTTCATCGGAACTATATAAAAAAATCGGATTTTGTTATCTGTAAGTTAGAGGCACTTGCAGGTAGACTGGTGATTTAATAATAACATATTCTAGACAAATAAAAAGATAAAATACTATGTAGTGTACAATGGGTATATGACTATTCCCTTTCACAGAAATAACTGGATAGGTGAGAAACACATTTTCGCTCTCTCGCCCAATGAAAATATAAACAAAGATATCAACCCACAGAATCTCGCACCGATACGACCCTTTTTCGGCATGCAGCAAATGTTTCAAAATTCCACCGCTTTACCAAATTATATTCTCGCCTTTTCATGTATTACTATAATATGGTATAGGCATATACCCGGTGTATATATAGACTCTTACTGTAGCGTTTTATTGCATTATTTTGCTATAATAGGCAAATCTTAATTCATATGTCTGCGAGGGCCATAGTTTTTAATCTACAAATTGCTAAAATGTCAATTGTAAATTTTAAACTCCATTGAATTACTTGAATGAGGGGATTGATAAGGTAGGTTTGAACTTGAAACGATGTTATTTTTGAAATTTGAAACAAATCAGATCTAAAGTAATCTTAGGAAATGAACGTAAGAAAAACTTACTGATACATATGTTGAGAACAGATGAGATGACGGGGAAGCGTTATTTGGATATACTCCAGTGCACCAGTCAGCTGTGAAAAAAGTAGAGCACGCCTAAATAAGTGCACGTATAAAATGATGTTGTCGTTATTGTATCCTTAAAGGAATAGTAAACTCTGCGTAAACTCGTGCTCGGCATGACAGAATTATGCCATCAGATTCCAAAAACACCAGTAGAAAAAAATAGCAAAATACTACAACTGAGTAAACATTGATTTATCGTTCACACTATAACACTTCATGATCTGCGACATGTTGGAATGACTGTGACGTTCGACATGTCATACGGTTTATATGTAGATGGAGCTGCGACAAAAATCCCGTTGTCATAAGGTATCTATCCCATAAGGTAAAGCTTTAAACAAGAACAACGGCAGCATTAGCATCGTTTCTTTTACCGCTATCGGGTGATGTGGCTATCGGGTGATATGAATCTGCCCGTTTTGAAAATCAACGCTATTGTTGATCGGTCCACTGCAGATGGAACTTTCGACACGGGTGGCAAGTACTGTTGCGCCCTCTCATGAAAGGGAGGAATGAAATGGAACAACCCATGGATTTAAATGGAGTTGAGGGGAGGTTATCCGATTCGGCGGGTCAAATGATACCGGGATGATCTCCCTTGGGTGCATAACTCTGACACCCCTCCTTGAGGTTGGTACTGTCCAACGTCATCTCAAACAACCTGACGAAGTATGGTCTGTGACTTAACCTAGAAATTCTCGAAAAGAATTTCTTTATTTTGACGAGTTCTACTTGAACTTGTGAAACCATATTTGACAGAATAAATACCGGATGCAGGATTGACATAAATTGACACGTTTCAGACTTTAGACCGTCTTTATTTGTGATAAATCAGACAAAGCATCGGGGGAAAAATTGCGGGGACAGAGGGTAGCCACATGAACTATTCATCCATTACATTACTTCGTGATAGTCCAAGGAACAATCTGCCCCGGGAGATCCCCGAGAAGTTGCGAATGACGGGAGAAAAACTCGATCCATCCTAAATCGAAAATAATGGGGTTAAAATCCAATATCAAATACTTCCTGGACAACCTATGAGGCAAATTTGCGCAAAGTTTGAGCTTATGAATCATAGTTTCACTACTACTTCTGAAGAATTCTAGACGTCATTTTCGTTCTGGGAAACAAAAGAACGTCGATGAAGGAAGATGTCGTCGAATTACAAGCGTCAAGCCCGTCATTTTTTATTTCAGCCGTCGGCCAGTAAAGAATATTCGCGTCCATAATCCAAGGACCTATTCCATATTCCATATAACACTATTAGCACCAAATTCAAAAAGACAATGATAGTATATATAAACATAGGCTAGTTGATTCGCAATCAACTGTTCACTTGTTCAACACCTCCATTCGACAAAAGGGCTCGGCAAAGTGCATCTCCAGACCAGACTGAAATGGTTTATATCGACCCAAAATATGTACAGGAACAGAAGTCATTCTGAGTAATGCCGTTGCTGTCGTCTTGAAGACCTGCAGCACTGGTGTACAGATCCAGGTAACTTCAGATCCAGGTCAAAGGAATGATGCCGGCAAGACATGGTGATGTTTCAAATATCAAATTCGTAACTATCTACAGAATGCTGTGTTTCAATAACGCATCGATTGTGACTGTTCATATGACACACAGGGTAGTACTCTTTCGTCAGTAGTCACAGGATTGGCTGGTATAACAGCCCGTGAACATTTCGAATCCAGTTCTGTCTACGTAGAAATCGATTGATTGTACGTGGTCTGGAACTGCGTCATCCGATTTGTCGTCACGAGTTGCCGTTCAATGCGTGATGACATCTATGTTAGAGATATAACTCTTCAAATTCGTCCACATGGTATCCATATGATATTCTAGCAGCGAGTATGAATTTGCCATTGTTAAGGGCTGTAACTCCGGCCCACATTGTCGCCCAAGAGCAAAGGTTCGACATTTACCATCTGGTTAGCGATAGGGTCGCTTATGACAACAGCATAGTCTGTTAGTTCCTTATATTGGACAAAGGATCGGAGTCGGCCACATTGGTAGTCCCCGTAATATCCACATATGATGAATGTTATCTGTTCGAACAGCAACAAGACCACGCGATCATCCTAACAATGCTGGCTATAATGGTCACAATTATCCAAGTAATTGTTTTACAACGTCGCGGTATAACAAAAAGATGCGTTTCAGGAGTGGGGTGTGTCACACTCTAACGGCCACAACAACCACAACAAGAACAACAAGTATATTGCGTGTTCCATAATTTATTATCCCATCCATCGCCCCAAGCTGGAATAGACGCTATCAGGCTCATCGTCGACTGCTCGTGTCCACCCTTGTGATTCGTCAGTTTTCGGCCATGTCCGCTCTTGTCCGCTAGATGCATTGCCGTTCGCTGTGGTCTACATCTAAGCGTCTTCACGGACTCCAAGATACTGTAACGGCAGCAACATGTCATGGAACAGTTTGACCGCATTTTTCACGGTCTCGATGAGTGGTAACCCCACATCCTCTTCCAAGTGACGCTTGGTTTTCATTATGGACCTATGCGTAGGATTTCGCTTTATTTCTAGCGGAAGCAAGCCATACTGTTCACAGAGGGCCATAGCTGTTATTCCGATTTGGGAACACATGTGTATGAAATTAAATACTTTCAATGGCCAGTTAAGGTTTTCACTATATTAAACGACATTTTGGTCTGGTGCCTGAACCAAATCATACATGTAGTACGTTATTTTGCAGTCAGCCGCTCATGTTGCTGCCGAAACGACCGCGGTGTGGTGATTATACCAGATAACTAACTGCCGTGTTAAATATTCTTCTCACCCTGACCATGGTTAATCAACAGATATGGTTTATCCGTCTTCTCAGTTTCACAAATAGCTGGGACATCACACAGCAGCTTCGATGTCAATGGAATAAACTTGTAAGTCATCGACCTTAGGGGTCACGTCCAATCGATCGAGACGGTTTCTCGATAAACGATTAAACCCGATAAATATCTCGTCTCGAAGGGTCCCGGTTTATCTCTATCGATTGCTGTCACGGTTTGCTCGCGGTTTTCTCTCGAAGCGCAAGACCATCTCGATCCTCTTCGAAATAAGTCGACATGCTTCGAAAATGGAATCGAGATGCCATCAAATGAAAGTTTGAAACGTATTCGGAAAGCGTATGCTCGCTGTACATATATACTCTGTGGAACCAAGATTAATCTCGGCGAATACATATGCATTTAAATGAATTAGACTGAACATGAATCATTTAGTATTACTTTGTTATTCTGGAGATCTGTAGTCGCATACTTGCGCAGAAAGCGCAGTTTCTCTAAACGTTATAAATGGAAAGAAAGAAACACTGCCAATTGAAATGGTATAACCTGGCTCATCATTATTCTGTTATTTCGAATTTGTTTTTTAGAATTTGAATCACTTCATGGGAAACGTCCAGGAACTGCGAATTAAAATAAATCATGTTTAGAATAAAATACTATATGTTTCTCTGACAGTTGATCAGAATGGGATATTTTTATCGTCAAAGATTTTCCCCGTATTCAGAAATATAGAGACTACGAAGATCACAGGAGCGTCGGGTAATTCACTGAATATTTTATTAACATAAACGCTCGATCGAAGTTTTCAGACAAACAAAACGCGGTATCGTTTTTAGTAAAATGTATGTAAGCGTTGATATAAAGCCTGATTGCACTCTGAATTGGGCGGAAATTACTTCCATTATTTGGTTAATTTCCCAGACACATGAAATCAACAATAAATAATAGAATGTGAGTATATTATTAAGCCCCCACCAACAGTGCTGTTTCAGTTTTTTCTTTCAAAGAAAATAACCCCTCTCCCTTCGCTGTTGCTTCAAGCCGACGGGTATTCACAGACCCTCTGTGGCGTGAATTATCAACATCTCTAATTCCGATTGTCAGTATTTTCGCTAACCTTCCAGGCAAGCTTATATCAGAAATAAACTTTCTTGATATAATCTCTTTATTTGAACTATATCACAAGACAGTAATTCTAAAAAAAAATGAAATCTGTAATGAATACTACCAAATTTTAAAACAAATTACACATATAGGTAATACACCAGTAAAACTCTTAACATAGCTTTCAGTTTTCGGTTGAAACGATCCTTGTTTGGTAAAAAAGAAACTTTATAGAACAATAATTAACGTATGCTTCCATACCATTATTATTCAGATCAAATCCAGTCAATGTGTCCTTTATTCCGCGACGTATACTAGTCAGATGAACAATCATTTATCGATGTGAGAGGTCACTAAATTATATATTCATACTTTAAAGTTTTCGCTCAATTGAATTCACGAAACATCAGGACATAGATATATCGATTAAACGATGAATAACATTGAAAACATATTTAAAAAATCCATTTTTGAATTATATTTTTGCCGCGATATTCGTCGGCGACGAGCGCCCCAAAAATATGATGCCAGCGCAACACTCTAATCGTCTGAGAAGTTAAGATAGGCCAAATTAACGGCAACAAAACATGGACATAGTGAAACCTGGACCCCTTCGAGATTATCAATAAATTTCGTAACCATCTCGAAAACCGGGACGTTTCGATCGAGATAGAACCGGGAGCAAACCGGGAGACGTCGCCAGGGGTCCCGGTTCTGCCCTCCCGGTTTCAGCCGAGAAATTTCTCGATCCATCTCGAAGGCATCGAGAAAGTGCCTCGATTAAATGAAGGTGACCCCTTAACAATGCTTCATATTACATATGGTGACCTTGATTCATCTGGTACCGAAGCTCTTGAAGATGGGACAAGAGCCTGGAAAGCAGGACGTTTGAAATATTTTCTTTGGTCAAAGGAGTGTGTGAAGACAAGTTATCTCTTATCTATATATCATCAATCTTTTTGGATCGACCGAATGGCTATAGAATACTCCCATAAGGTCATCCACCATTGGACACCTAAGAGTAGACAACCCTTCTGAATTGCTCTTGTTCTCTGACTGTCCAAGAGTAACATATTGACTTACCTTTATTTGATATCGTGTAAGTTCGTTTCATCGAAGAACCATATGACCAGGCCCGTATGCTTGCGCGATTGACTCCAAAGAGCCTGTGCCATGACCCTATGGCTACCATGATCGGTCTAGCTCGAGAACACATCTTGTTGGGTCTACAGCCGTGATATATGGGCTTTACTTTGTCAAATCGATCGTATATATCTGATGTCAGCACACAGTCACATGGGGCAATATATGGTGTAGGATTACTTAATTGAATATGTACAGTCAGTAACTTTATGCAAGGGCATGGTGGGACCTAGTTTAAACATCTCGAGCCGTGATGATGTATACCCGGTAATGTTCGTTTTTAGCCTGTAGTTCTTTAGACTGATTCAGATTCATTATTCATTCAAGTCTGTGGTTTTATTTAAAGTTTTACAACCTTGGGAGATCACGAGACCTATCCTCTTGTCAAGGCCAAAAGCGAATCGGCCTCGAATTTTCGATTGCTGTCTGTTGTCGGTTTGGACATAAGTAGTATACAAAGGCTAAATAGGCAATTTAGCCCCCCACTGCGCATGCGCGAGAACAGAAAATGGGGGGGTATTGGGGCGGTATTGGGGGGGGGTGTGCGCAGGAGTGTTGTGCGCAGGTATGACGTCACTTCCGGTTTGGGTGAATGGGGCGTGACCTTGGGGGCATGTATTTCTCCGCGGTGATGCGGTCTGTCGGTGATGCGGTCTGCCTCCGCGGACCGAAAGTAGTCCCAAACCCGTGGGTTTTCGTGGAAGTGTTCGGCAATCTGTAGGGACCGCTAGTGGACCGATGGGGTCGAGTGAGGTATCAAAGTGAAGCTTAGGTGAAGGGGCATCTAATGGGCTGGGTGTGGGATTGACATATCGTCATTCTGCGCATGCGCGGCGGCCGAAGGGTATGAAAATAGCCTTTTTGGAGCTAGGGGAGCCCCTAGTGGACCGATGGGGTCGATTGAGGTATCAAAGTGAAGTAAAATTTTTCCTGAAAAAAAACAGAACACGGACTTTATCGAAATTACAAGCGTCTAGTCCGTCATTCATAATCCAGCCGTCGTCCATTAGAGAATATCCGCGTCCATAATCCAAAGACCTATTCCATTTCCATATAACAGTATTAGCACCAAATTCAAAAAGACAAAAGTATACATCTCAATACATGAAACATGGGAAAATGCCTATATGGGGTATGAGGGGTATATAGGTCGCCGGGCTTAACGGGGCTTGTCTATCAATAGAGTTATCTCCCCCTAGTTCCAGGGTGGGTGTATGTAAAAAATTTTCTGAAAAAATACGGAATACGGACTTTATTCTAAATTACGGGAAAATGCCTATATGGGGTATGGCAGGTATAGGACCATCCTGGGAAACCTACTTCTCCACATTTGCGGTATAGGTTGTGGGGTCTCGTTTTACTCGTCTCGTCATTTAGAACATGATAGGAAGTGTCCCCGTGCGAATCGGTGAAATTTTTGAAAAAAGTCACCGAACCCCATATAGTCCCATACTGAGGGTATAGGATCAATGTTTGTCCCCCTGGGAAACGTACTTCTATACATTTGCGGTAGGGTTGTGGGGTCTCGTTTTACTCGTCTCGTCATTTAGAACACGATAGGAAGTGTCCCCGTGCGAATCGGTGAAATTTTTGAAAAAAGTCACCGAGGCCTGCGTAGGCCCATAGGCCTATACTGCATGGCTATGGGTGTATAGGCCCATACGGGGTGGACATGTTGGAGTCTAGGTGAGTCCCTAATGGTCCAATGGGGTCGGTTGAGGTCTTATTTTGAAGCTCTCGTGGAGGAAGCACTTGACTACACCAATAATGGTTCGTCCGTGTTCAATAGTCTGCGCATAGCAGTCTGGTAATAGTATAGAAAACAAGGCATTTTGGGTGCTATGTAGGGGTGTGTTTGGGTTAAGGAATGAGCTAATCACGGTTCGAATGGGTCGTGTGAAGTGTCAAAGTGAAGCTTGTGTGGGGTAAGAGTCAGAATGGTGTGTTTTTGAATGATGTCGCGTTATCTGCGCATGCGCAGTTGAGGTTAAGTAGGTAAAGTGGCCATTTTCGGGCAGTACATGAAGGTATTTGGGATCGAGATGGGCTATTCACGTTTCGAATGCGTCCTGGAAGGTGTCATCTTGTAGTTCTCGGGGTGTACATTCCGATTTGAGGGATGTTCGCGTCATCTGTGACGTCATCGGTGACGTCATCGGTACGAGTAGTAGCGAAAGTGGACATTTTCGGGCAGCACATGAAGGTATTTGGGGTCGAATGGGCTATTCACGGTTCGAATGCGTCCTGGGAAGGTGTCATCTTGCCGCGTTCTCCGGTGTACATTCCGATTTGAGGATGTTCGCGTCATCTGTGACGATATGATGCGAAGCGTCATCGGTACAGTAGTAGCGAAAGTGGACATTTTCGAGGAGCAGTACATGAAGTATTTTGGGATCAAAGAGATGGGCTATTCACGGTTCGAATGCGTCCTGGAAGGTGTCATCTTGTAGTTCTCGAGGGTGTACATTCCGATTTGAGGGATGTTCGCGTCATCTGTGACGTCATCGGTGACGTCATCGGTACGAGTAGTAGCGAAAGTGGACATTTTCGGGCGGTACATGAAGGTATTTGGGGACGAGATGGGCTATTCACGAGGGTTCGAATGCGTCCTGGAAGGTGTCATCTTGTAGTTCTCGGGGTGTACATTCCGATTTGAGGATGTCCGCGTCATCTGTGACGTCATCGGTGACGTCATCGGTACGAGTAGTAGCGAAAGTGGACATTTTCGGGCAGTACATGAGGTATTTGGGATCGAGATGGGCTATTCACGGTTCGAATGCGTCCTCGAAGGTGTCATCTTGTAGTTCTCGAGGTGTACATTCCGATTTGAGGGATGTTCGCGTCATCTGTGACGTCATCGGTGACGTCATCGGTACGAGTAGTAGGGAAAATGGACATTTTCGGGCAGTACATGAAGGTATTTGGGGTCGAAATGGGCTATTCCCGGTTCGAATGCGTCCTGGAAGGTGTCATCTTGTAGTTCTCGGGGTGTACATTCCGATTTGAGGGATGTCCGCGTCATCTGTGACGTCATTGATGACGTCATCGGTACGAGTAGTAGCGAAAGTGGACATTTTGTGGGTGGGTGAGGGTGAGTTTGGTGTAGAGATGCACCATCCTTAGTCCGAATGCGTCGTGTGAGGTGTCATTTTGTAGCTCTCGGGGTGTACATTCCCAATTGAGGCATGTCCGAAGCATCTGTGACGTCATCGATGACGTCATCAGTAAGAGTATTAGCGAAAGTGAGCCTTTTGGGGCAGTGCAGGAAGGAATTTGGTGTAGAGATGGACCATTCGCGTTGCGAATGCGTCGTGTGGGGTATCATGTTGTAGCTCTCGGAGTATATACCCTGATTTCAGGGATATTTATAGCATCTGTGACGTCATTGGTGACGTCATTAGTACAAGTTGTAGCGAAAGTGGGCCTTTTTTAGCAGTGAAGGATGTTATTTGGTGTAGAGATGGACCATCCGCGGTCCAAATGGACCGTGTGAGGTGTCATCTTGTAGCAACGCCCACCAACACCATTCTTAATGCTTCAACGCCCTGGTGAAATAGCTCAGAAGCTCTGATATTCCATGGAATTGTCACTAATTCTTCGAAATGCGGTGATGCCCGTCAACGACCGTCGTTACACCTTAACACTCTAACATAACGCCATGATATAGACCAGAGAGAGAACAACAACAGCAACAACAACAAGGATGACACATGAGAGAACAACAACAACAAGAAGTTTTTTTCATATAGTTTATTCTCCCAATGTTACATCATACCCACGCTGGGGGAGCCGTGTTGGGTATATTTACAATTCAAGAAGATTCTTATCCAATCAGAGGCCACCATTTGCATGTTTCATATTCGTTCCTGTCCGTTAGATGTATTCTTGTCCAATCAGAAGTCTTCATTTCAGAAAGTGCCATCTGAACCGTTTATTCTAATCATCGTCGGGCAGGCCAGGATACCGTTGAGGCAACATATCCTCAGATAGTTGTTTGCGCATTCTGAGTATCTATCAGTGCATGGGTGAATACTTTCATCCGATGGGGGTGGTGGTCAGTTTAATCACGAAGAACGTAACATTGGTCAATATCTCCATTATCCACTTGGTGTTACAATTCAAGAACACTCTTGTCCAATTAGAGGCCACCATTTGCATCTGTCATATTCGTTCCTGTCCGTTAGATGTATTCTTGTCCAATCAGAAGTCTCCATTTCAGAAAGTTCCATCTTCGGTCATGTTCGCTTTGAACCGTTTATTCTAATCATCGTCAGGCAGCCCAGG
>JAVTVY010014065.1:0-50264 GCA_036873755.1 Hanleya hanleyi
AAATAGTGATCCAATGAAAATGCTCGTATTAGTTTAAAATGGCGGGGTCGAATGACCAATCACTCAAGGGGAGACAGCTGGAACAGTACGCTGACACTGTCTGTTAATATCATGTGAGTGAGTTCTACAGTCCAGGTATATGTATCAGCATATGAACTTTGGGAAGAATCTGAAGAGGGGTCTTCAAGTTATTGCCCGGAAACCAAATTTAGATTTGTATGCACAAGTGTGCGAAACACAACCCCAAGCGACATCTTATGGCACATAAATATCAAATGTGGGAAGAATCCGATGAGCAGTTGTCAAATTACTGCCAGAAACAATTTTCATATTTTTCCACCAGGTGTCGCCACCAGTATGCAGAAGCAGGCGAAATACAATCCCAGAGGACATATCATGGCATGGTATCTGCATACCAATTTGGAGTAGAATCCGATGAGCGAAATCAAATTTAGATTTTGACACGAAGTGGTGCTACCTGTAGGCACAAGTGGGCGAAACGCAATCTCAAGCGACATTTTATGTCATCGTATTACCGGGAGACAAATTTGGGATTTTGCCACCAGGTGGCGCTACCTGTAAGTGCAAGTGAGTGAAAGGCAATCGCATGCAAAATCTCCTGGCATGGTACATACATGCTAAATTTGAGAAGAATGTATGCAGTTCTCAAGTTATTGGCCAAAAACAAATTTCAGATTTTGTCATCAGGTGGCATCACCTTCTAAGCAGAAGTGGATAACGCAATCCCAAGCAACATCTCATGGCAAGGTACAATGTATATACATGCCTAATTTGGGAAAAATTCGATGAGCAGTTCTCAAGTTATTGCCCGGAAACCAAATTTCGAGTGACATTTCAAAGCGTTTCAAAGTTATCGCTTGCAGCACCAAAGAATGGAAAGAACCCTAGTGGCGCCACCTTCAGGAAGATCTTTCTGAATCACAATACCAATCAGCATCTTGTCACAAGGAATGCATATATGCCAAATATTGAAGAAACTAGATACAGCCGATCGAATACGATCGAGAAGGCATCCCTTTTGCATCTTTAGCAAAGGAAACATTCATTATTTGTGAAGAAAGAAAAAACATAAAACATAAGAAAAACATCATTAACATGGCCCCATAAGATACCTTGAGGGAAGGTACCAACATACCAAATTTAAAATAATCCGTTCAGGTCCAACATTCAACTGTTCTATCGCAAGGAATGCGTATGCCGAATTTCGGAAGAATCCAACAAAGCGTTAGGAAGTTATTGCTTGCGGAAAATTCGAACAAACATGCACGGACGTACACGGACATCCACGGACACAAAGAAGCATAAACCATTTTAAAGTCCCCGGCCGCGTTGCGACGGGGGACAAAAAATATAAGCGATATCGAAGCGTGTAAAATCAACATTCGCTATGGTCTTACCATACCACGGATAGAGTAAGCACGTTTGAGAATGAGCTACAGAGTTGAATCCAACGCCAGTCTCGAACCAAGTAAGCTGCCAGAGCAAGCAGAAATATCCCAAGACCAAAACACAGCTCTGCGAAACAGTACACGATCCCACGTTGTTTGGTTGTGAAGTATTCCATCAAGATGGCAACCAATGCAATTTGTTGTCCCTGTAAAAATCACGAAAATAATTTTGAAATCCGAAATATAGTTGGATGGAAATAGCAATTAGCGAAACAATCTCTTATTGTATGAGGAGCAAACATTGATCATCATATCTCATAGTCTATCTAACTCACCAGAAATTGCACTCGTCCCTGGGTGAATGCAGTGAATATAGCTGTACTTTATCGTGATTCGAATTTAAAGTGCATATGGACTTTGTGGTAGTGTTTTATAGTCTCACTGTCTTGATCGATGTTTTTCTTCTGTCTATCCCTTCAGATTTAAAATACAATAACAGCAGGTGGATATTGAATTGCCAGACCGCTGCAATGGGCTTGGAGATATTTTCTTCTCTGCGGGACGTATCAGCATATATTCAATTAAGAACATTTTATATGTAACATTGTATTGAGTGATTTTTTCGTCCGCACTGTTTTACTGTCATACGTTTTCTTCCCTTTATCATGAAAGTTTTCTTCAAGTTTGATGTGTCATATTTCCGAAATAAAGCGTCTAGTCAGTCATTCGATACTCAGAACAGGTGATATTTTTAGACTGATCGGGTGTGAGGTGTTTTGACTGTAGTGTTCCTTTCATGATATAATCCATGTAGCGATCTGCAAAGCATGAGACCGGATTACAACCGCTCGAGATGAGCAATGTTAGCGTATAGAAGTGCAATGTAAATATTTATCACCCTGATCTATATTGGGCGCGTGTCGTTTGACCACAAACTTAAAAATGCTGAGAAGGATTTTGAATTTAGTCCAAATATCAACACTCGACATCCGAGTTACATGTAATTATTAACATTTGTCTGCTAGAGCCTCGTCCAAATAGTGTACAACAATACAGGCCGATGTAATGGATAAGAATGCCCTGGTGATTAATGTAATTCATATACTTTTCTATTGCAACCAAGGACGAACACTTGTCCCCAATGTGGAGAAAAGTGTCCTATCTGGAATAGAAGATAGGAGTCAGACACTCGTAGCCACTGGACATTCTTAGCCTCCACACCGGCAGCAGAAAATCCCTTGTACCACTGAAAATCATTCACTCGGGTTAGATTCTGTGGTATTTTAGTGACTGATTTGATATAGGAAGGCTCTTAGGGAGACGTAGGGAGAAGGTTGATTTAAAATAAGAGGGAATAGAACGGAAAAAAACTCACCTGTAAGAGGAATCCGATGATAAACCTAAGACTCACAAAGAGAGCAAAGGAATTCACGAAGAATAAGCCGATACCAACACTCATGGACAAATACAGTGTGGCGATTAGGACAGGCAGTCTTCCAAAGGCATCAGTAACATAACCGAAGAACAGAGATCCCACCATAACACCCAGGAAATAGATCGTTGAAGCCAGGTTGGTCATGTACTCCCGGTCACAAACAAGGTCAAACTGCGAAAGAGAAAAACAGCAGTGATAGTATTTACTAACAGTGTTGAATAGTAAAATAAGTACACCACTAGCATAGACAGCACTGAAGTTGCCCAACGAATACCTAATGCCACCAACCTGAACAAGGTGTGGTCCAGAATCTTCATAATATTCAGATGAGCACATTCCAAGTAATTGTACATCACTTTAACTCTGAAAACCCTCTCCAGTGATTTTTTTAAATCTCCACTACCAACTGGATATTTTATTGGACTCGGGGGAAAGCAAACCTACAACTTTCCTTACCATATATTTTGCACACTGTCTACCAAAGTATATAAATCTATTAATTCACCAGACTGATGATGGCGTCATCTTGTCCGAAGTTTTTTCTGTCAATATTTGACTCAACAATTCAAGAGATTCTAGATTTCTCTCGTCCGTTTGATATAATAGATAATTCAGGAAGAGGAAATGTGAACCAAATCAGCATGGTCTATGTTGGTTTCTTCTAGAGATGCCACCAAACTTTTGAAATGAGGTGAGGACAATCTGTTCAAACTAAAAAAAAATTCTGTTGAATTACAATTTTGATTGTTTGCGTTAATTGCGTTAATTTTTCTTCATTGAACATTTAAATATGCTCTCTGTTCGGCTGGATTTGCTCATTTTTGTCACGAGCTAATAAAATCCCGAGTTTATTTTTGAAATTTTGAATTGAACGATTAAATGCTTTAAAAATGCAAGATATCCCGTTATCCACTGTTTCCATAAAACGCATTTACCTCAATGTAGTGTGTGCATAGACAATCAACATCCAAGATGTCGTTTGTTGATTGCTGATTGGCATATACTCCGAATATTTTGCAGCAATTACCATATAGCTAATAACTAAATTATATAAGTTTGCTGGCGTCACCCACATGTTAGTGCTCCCGAGAAGCAGGAAAGATTTCGTCAGCATTTCTTGTAATCTACCATTATCTTTCGCTATCGAAAATCGTTTCGTTTGATCGAATTAGGTCTTCTCATCGGAGTTTTGCGATGGGGGTAATTCAGGCGGATGTCAGGGGGATTTGGCTGAATGTCGTACTCACACGTCACACGTTTCTTGGCTTCTCAGGCGAACAAAGTGATGTGCGAGTACCATATTTTGGGGGCGCTCGTAGTATACGCATTATCTTGTATCAAATATCAAAACCGAATCCCGACAACGAATTTACTTTATGAATAGATGTTTTCCATGTTATTCAACCTTTGATGATATATCCATATCCTGATGTTTCCTTAATCCAAGTGAAAGAAAGCATTCCACTTATCTATATAAATCACGAATATACACGAATCTCTCACTTCGATAACTGATTGTATGTTGGACAAGTATCTGACGCGATAAATGGCACATAAACTGGATTTGATCTGAATGATAATGATACGAAAGCATGCGTTAACAGTTGGGCTGTAAAATTATTTGGAACCAAACATGAATCGTTTCAACCGATAAACGATAGTTATGTTAAGTTTTTGACCGGCGTATTAATCCCGGTGCGTAATTTGTTTTATAATTTGGTGGTATTCATTGCAGTTTCCATTTTTCTGATATAAACGGATCTGAAAGAGGTTAGCAGAATACTGGCAATCGAAACCAGAGTGTTGATAATTCACACCACAGTCGGTCTGCGAAAAACCATCGGCTAGTAACAACAGTGAAGGGACAGGAAACTGAAACAACACTGTTGGCGGAGATTGGCAATATACTCACGTTCTATTACTTATTGCTGATTGCATGTGTCTAGCAATTTAACCAAATAACGCAAGTAATTACGTGCCAATGCAGAGCGCACTCAAGCTTTAGACTAACGCTTTAGATAACGTATGTTGTCTGTGAGAAAGACTGATATGGAATGCTCAAACACTCGAACGCCCAATCTGTGCGGTCAATAGTTATTTTCTAACAGATGATTTCATATGGCTATCACGTCATTTGATCTTCTACCGCTCAAACCGGTGCTAGGGTCATGGGCTGGGATATTGTGATAGTTTTTTTTTTAGAAATATGCCCTCGGTAGTTTTGTGTATGGGGTCATATGACTCCTTGTCAGTAGCTTGGCATCGCTTTCCAGCTGCGTTTATTATTCTCCGGTTTTCACTGAATTATCAATAGCTCCTGTGGTCTTCAAAGCCACTGTACTTCTGAATCCCGGGAAAATTCTTATTATTTCTATTCTAGACTGGCAAATCAATGCGCAGTTCATGGACGTATCTCATAAAGTGATTCAAATTCTAAAGAAAACTGGTTCGAAATACGTTACACTGAATAATAATGAGCCAAACTTATACAAATTCAATTGGTGATGTTTCTTTCTTTCCCTACATAATTTGTAGAGAATATTAAATCATTCATGTTCAATATAATTAATCATCCGTGTTTTAATGCATATGTATTTGCCAAGATTAATCTCTCTGTCGCAGAGAAGTAAATATGTAACGAGAATACGCCTCCAAATGGTTCAGACTTTGAAGGCATCTTGATTCGATTCTCGAAGCAAGTCGAGTTAGTTCGAGAGGGATCGATATGGGCTTCTGCTTCGACAGAAAACCGGGAGGAAACCGGGACAAAAATCGGTAGAGATACATGTAAACCTGGACCCTTCTAGACGGGATATTTATCGGTTTTACTCGATTATAGAGCGATATTTATTGAGCGATACCTGGCTTCAAAATATGAGAATGAACTTGAAATACACTTTTCCGGAAGCCATAATCCAGTATACCAAGATTATTTAGCGATCAGGCCGTAGTTGTATTGCTGGAAACGAAAAACATGTCTTAAATTATGATCAGTATGAATTCATTAAAATACATATGCAGCAATGTATCCCGACTAAAGATTCATGTAAAAATTATTGTTTGGTCACCAATGTGACACTTTATTTCTATAGCTGCATCCCTATCTCCTTCTCGTGACGCATATTTTTCGTAATTTTGAAATGGTCCCTGTGGACGTCACTTTATTATTTCAAATTGCGTTGATTAATGGTAATAAATTCTGTAGTATATTCAGATCAAAACTAAACCTCAACAATGGAGTTTGAGCGATAACCTTTGAAGTTACTCTTGTCTAATCAACCCCATCCCATAATTATCGAATCTCATCCATTCGCATAGTTGAATAATTTTTCACTATTTTCGTGACGAATTCAGCAGGTCCGCCATCAAATCTTCTTGAACTCAAAGGCTTTTATAAAAGCGACACGTTCGATGCATTTCCAACGACATTCATCCAGAATTATTTCCCAAAGAAAACTTCTAATACCCGGTTTTTGGGTAATCTCTTTTAGCCGATATTTGAAGACGGTCCCCATGTGATATTACATATTGATGTTATATTCAATATTGGTGTCCGACGGTTTCCCGACCAATGCTGAGCAAATCCACACCTAACATCAAAATCATTCAAGTTATAGCTCTTTGAATACAAGCGTCTAGTCCGTCATTCATAATTCAGCCGCCGTCCATTAAAGAATATCCTCGTCCATAATCCAAAGACCTATTCCATATCCATATAACAGTATTAGCACCAAATTCAAAAAAGATAATCATAGTATACACAAACATAGGCTTGTTTCCTGCAAGAGAAAAGCGGTCAACAGTTTTCAATGATGCCGACAAGACATCATGATGTTCCAAAAATATCAAATCCGTATCGCTGATCAGTATTCTTAATCCATAATAATCGTTATAAAGTCGTTATCTAGAGAATGATGTATCTCAGTCACGCTTTGATTGTGACTCTTCATATGAGCACCATGAGGATCTTGAAGTACATGGGTTCATACGGCCCCTAGCCCCGGCTTAAGCGGAATTAGACACAAGTTACGAAACGTAACGCCATAGATCTTGCACGCTACGTTCGTATTTTGCTATCAGCATGCGATATGTATCGCCAAATTTGGGAAACTTTGAGTGGAGGCGCTTGGTGGAATAGTCCTGTTTTATAAATTTCTTTAACAATGTTTTGTGACGTTGATTGAAATCGTCACATTTAACACAGGATCTAGCAAATGCTACTAGCGAGATATGTATACGCCATATGCAGGTCTCAATGGAATATTACTGTCCAGAAAGGGATAGTTTACGATGTCGAAATTGTAATCATCTCTTTTGTCATAAAGTCGATGAGAGAAAATGCCCGCTTCATTTTTCTAGAGATATAGATCTAAATATGATGTGCCTGTAGGGCTATCTGTAGGTTCCTTCAAATCCAGTGAAGGTGGATATATATCCTTCACTGCGTCATTTATATAGCGATTATCCACAGCGAGAAGATCGTCTATATAGCGTTTGGTGAATGAGAAGGAACGGGCTTTGATTGGATCGGTTTTTGAAAGCGCCTGCATATAGTCATATTCATAAGAGAACAGATACAGGTCAGCCAACAGGGGTGCGCAATTAGTTAACACACTGGTTATCCCTTTAAAAATAATAGGAATCGGTGCCTCAGGGGGGCTCTAGACTACAGCACCACAGTTCACGTTCACAACAGCTTTTATGGAAAAGTACAGACGAGAAGCCTTTAAACAGTATGTTTTTGCTGATTGTATGTGTTCAATTAAAATCCGAAAAATTACTAATATATTTTAAAAATTGCCTCTGTTTTAGAGGCAATTTTGAATAGACCAAGCGGGGGTGGAGGTGAATGGACCAAAAGGGGTGGAGGTGAATAGATCAAGCGGGGTGGAGGTGAATAGACCAAGCGGGGGTGGAGGTGAATAGATCAAGCGGGCGAAAGTGAATAGACCGAGCGGGGGTGGAGGTGAATAGACCAAGCGGGGATGGAGGTGAATAGACCAAGCGGGGTGGAGGTGAATAGACCAAGCGGGGTGGAGTGAATAGACCAAGCGGGGGTGGAGGTGAATTGACCAAACGGGGGTGGAGGTGAATAGACCAAGCTGGGCGGAGGTGAATAGATCAAGCGGGGGTGGAATGAATAGACCAAGCGGCGGTGGAGGTGAATAGGCCAAGCGGGGGTGGCGGTGAATGGACCAAGTGGGGCGGAGGTGAATAGACCGAACGGGGGTGGAGTGAATAGAGCAAGCGGGGTGGAGGTGAATAGATCAAGCGGGGGCGGAGGTGAATAGACCAAGCGGGCGGAGGTGAATAGACCAAGCGGGGTGGAGGTGAATAGACTAAGCGGGGTGGAGGTGAATAGACCAAGCGGGGGTGGAGGTGAATAGGCCAAGCGGGGCGGAGGTGAATAGACCGAACGGGGGTGGAGTGAATAGACCAAGCGGGTGGAGGTGAATAGACCAAGCGGGGGCGGAGGTGAATAGGCCAAGCGGGCGGAGGTGAATAGACCAAGCGGGCTGGAGGCACAAAGAGAAAAAATATCACTTTTTTGATACCCACTCATGCCAGTCAGTAGTAACCAAAGGGGATTTCGAGTCAGTGGCGCCTCACTGCGCATGCGCGAGAAAGTTGTGTGCGCAGAAATGAGGCGATCATGAGGTGTGCGCAGGAGTGTTCTGCGCAAGTGTATGACGTCACTTCCGGTCTGGGTGAATAGGGCGTGACCTTGGGGGTATGGATTCCTCCGCGGTGATGCGGTCTGGCGGTGATGCGGTCTGCCTCCGCGGACCGAAAGTAGTCCCAAAACCGTGTGTTTTCGTGAGAATGTTCGGCAATCTGTAGGGACCGCTAATGGACCGATTGGGTCGAGTGAGGTATCAATGTAAAGCAGTCGTGAGGGAGTATCTAACGGGTTGGGTGTGACGTGGAACTGACGTCATTCTGCGCATGCACAGTAGACAAAGGGTATGGAAATTGACGTGTTGGGATCTAGGTGGGCCACTAATGGGCCAATGGAGTCGTATGAGGTATCAATGTGAAGCAGGCGTGGGGGAGCATCCACCTGGGCTAGTGTATCGTTCGTTGTCAACATTCTGCGCACGCGCAGACAGGGAATTGTGGGAAAAGGGTACGGAAATAGACGTGTTGGGGTTTAGGTGGGCCACTAGTGGGCCGATTGGATGGAGTGAGGTATCAATGTAAGGCATACTTGAGGGAGTATCCAACGGGCTGAGTGTGACGTAGAACTGACGTCATTCTGCGCATGCGCAGTAGAGAAAGTGTATGGAAATAGACGTTCTGGGGTCTGGGTGAGTCACTAATGGGCCGATGGAGTCGTATGAGGTATCAGTGTGAAGCATTCGTGAGGGAGCATGCACCTGGGCTAGTGTGTCTTTCGTTGTCAACATTCTGCGCATGCGCAGACAGGCAATTGTGGGAAAAGGGTATGGACATAGACGTTTTGGGGTCTAGGTGAGCCCCTAATGGTCCGATGGAGTCGAGTGGGTATCAATGTGAAGCAGTCGTGAAGGAGCATCCGCCTGCACTAGTGTGTCGTTCGTGTTCGATGTTCTGCGCATGCGCAGACAGGGAATTGTGGGAAAAGCGTTTGGAAATAGACGTGTTGGGGTCGAGGTGGGCCTCTAGTGGGCCAATAGGAACGAGTGAGGTATCCATGTGAAGCCTATGTGAGGGGACATCCGCCTGGACTAGTGTGTCGTTCGTGTTCGACATTCTGCTGCGTAGGTCACGTGGTTTGGTGGGTGGTGTGTGACGTCACTTCCGGTTTTCAGAATGACCTCCGAATCCAGAAGAGTTCTAATTTTTTCCTTAGACGTATGGAATGCATGTACTAGAACATCCGGGACCTCTTCAACATCCGGAAGCTTTTCAACACCCGGGATCTCTTCCACATCCGGGTCTTCCCCGGCCCGGCCGCAGCGCGCGCGCGCAGGTTACTCCGGCCGCAGCGTGCGCGCGCGGGCATCACCGGAAGTGTACAAGGGCACTATATCACATCGAAGTATATATTTCATCCAAGTATAGCGGATAGCGGTTGTCGTGAATAACAACAAGTTCAACCATGTTTATACAGTTTATTATCCCCAATGTTACATCATACCCAGGCTGGGGGAGCCGCCCTGGGTATGTTTAGTATGTTCATAGCAAAACAAATTGAAATATCAAACACCATGTTTTATTATTTAACGCACCATCACATTAGGTACAAATGTTAACTGAGCTCAAGTCAACGATCGCATCAGTGCAAGGGTGACGCATTCAGTCGATGGAGGTGGTCGGTCAGCTTGGTAACGAAGAACGTAGCATTGGTGACCCTCTCTACGACCCATTGTGTGTTGGGGCGTTGACAATGTGCCAATCTCAATGGATCCACGGTGTCCAGTTTCTCCAGCATCGTCTCTAGCGACGCCCGGTTAATGATGGTGAACGGCTGGTCAAACACATGGCTGTTATTACTGTCATAACAATACCGTAACTGGTCCGTCTCTTTGTGACGTAAAGATGTACCCGAAAGCGACATTCAATTTGAAGACCGTAGCTTGGTCATTGAAGATGGCTTCCACGTAGCTGCGTAGACGGGTGAGGTCGGTCAGTGGGAAATTGTAGATATCTGGAATGGGGCGATCGCGGTGGAAAACGTGCCGTATCATGGGCCATTGACGCCGATAAATGTCACTCACTGGATGGGCGTCCTGTAACAGATCGCTAGGAACATCGACTGCATCTTCCAGAAAATGTTCGATGTCGTCAGGCGTATGACTGGCACCAGTAATGCTAGGGACTGGCTGGATATCTAGGCTCCTCTGAACTGTGGGTATAGTCGGGCTCTCTGTGATCGCATCACTAGTGGCATTCGTCGCTACGGGCTCATCTTCACTGGGTCTGACCCTCCTGGGTGCCTCTTTAGTGGAAAGTTGTCGCCCAAACCGTAGAGACGGGGTATGAATCAAACGCTGATGCCGTCTTAACTGACTTGGTCGTTTGTCGTCCCAGTCGTTACTTTGTTCCGTCGTCCCCTCGTGGAATGAGCCTTCGTGGCACAGTAAATTATCCTCCCGATTGAATGCCCGTGCGCGAGTTATACAAGTATACCGTACATCGTTGTGGGTGGAGGTCTCGTGGTGTCGTAAATTATCTAGGCGAGTAAACTGCTTCTGCCAAGTTATGCAAGTGAACATCAGTCTGGTGAGGTTGCACTGGTGAGGCTTAGGCAAGTAGCTCCTCTCGTCAGTTAGGCTCAGGCTGGTCAGGCAGGCTCAGACTGGTCAGGTCAAGCAGGCCAATGAATGCAGCAATGCCTTAAAAATTCTCACTTTTATACACCTACATAGAAGTACCCGGATGCAGGCGCGGATGTCAGCGAAATCCTGGCGGGAAAAATCTCACAGACAGGTCATTACATGCATTCCTATCATGTTCCCGGGTCACGTCCCATTCACCCAGACCCTCATACATAGAAAAAACCCATCATGTTCCCAGGTAACGCCCCATTCACCCAGACCCTCATACATAGAAAAAAAAACACAGACAGGTCAATACATGCATTCCTATCATGTTCCCATGTCACGCCCCATTCACCCAGATCCTCATACATACCCGTCAGCGAAATTCTGACTGGAAAACCCCCACAGATAGCTCAGTACATGCATTCCTATCATGTTCCCAGTTCACGCCTGATTCACGCATAATAAAAGGATTGACATGTAATCTTTGTTGTTGCTGCTCTCGGTTTTGAACTAACAAATCAGAATAGTACGTATCACGGACTACACCCGTAGAGCTACGTATAGGTGCGCATGTGTGACATGGTCTATAAAACACGTCTCTGCGCCTCACACCTTCATATCTACGGTCGCAGAGCCATGACGGAGAGCCAGCCCAATGCCACTCGCATTTTACAGCATGTCACCGTGGTTAATTCACTCACCGGTTACCGAGCAGTGGTTCGGTCCATGTTTGCAGATAGTGACGACAACGAGGGGCGACGCCAGATCATGAAAGAGTTCACAAAAGCGGTCCTCGACAGAGTGCACTCGATGGAGAGGTGTGCTATCACTCACCACTACTGGACTATGACAGCCATCCTTGATGCCCGGGCTATGGACCACGAGCGCTCACGCCGGAACCAGCTACGGCTGGCTGGTCTAGTAATGGTCTGTGCCCTATTGACCTTGACGCTGTGGCATTGCCAGTGGGACCTGACCACAAATACGAGGGTGAGACACAGTGTGCGTCATTCGCCGACCGTCGTTGGGTCAACCATGTCACCGAGGTACCTCACCATAAATTCGAGAGACAGTCAGTGTGTGTGTCATTCACCGTTCGTCATTGGGTCAACCATGTCACCAGTCCTACGAGCCATCCTTCCCCTTACATCCCGGGTGGGGTTACACGTCTATGAAGATAAAGTCACCCTCGTTGAAGACCGTGGAGATGTTTGCTGGTCGCGCGCTGAGACCGTATCGAATACGGTTACGCTACACCGTGACGGCTGGACCAAATTTAAACGGGTGTTGAGTGGTGAGCTCGACGGAAACCTCATCCACATAGACAATGCCATCTACGTACACTGTGGACCCTTCTTCCCACGCCTGGGCCGTTACCAAGACCCTACGCGAGGCTTCACCCTAGACCCCGATCGGTGGACAGTCTTCGAGAAAGTGGTGCCTATCGTGGACCAGCTGTTTACACTGGACTCGTACCCTGAGAGAAGCGGCGGCAGAACCCAATGAGCAAATGGCTAGTAAATGAAGCGGAGGCAGACGACGATGCCATTGATTATCCGGCTAGACTCAGTCAGCCCAGAGACATGACCACCCAATCCTTTGATCTCACGGGGTTCTCCCTATAAATACGAGAGACAGTCAAATCTGGTACATTTCACGTACTGACCATGACGGAGCATATAATACGGGCGTATCTCAGCTTGACCCCCGAGGTTTTCCTGCACGTTTATGCGGATAAGGTCGATATCATGGAGGAGGTGGGAGACATCTGTGATGCGGACCCCACACAACCGTGTCCAGCTCACATTCGTCTGTCCAGGGAGGGCTGGACCAAATTCAAACGGGTGTTGTCTGGTGAACTGGACGGCGACCTCATTCACTTGTGTCACGATGTGTACATCCGACGCGGCCCCTTCTTTGCTCAATTGGCTCGGCTAGATGGGGGTACAGTGCATTTTACCCTTCACCCTGTTCTATGGTCTGCATTGGAAGATGCCGTGGCAGATGTGGATCAAGTGCTTACGGAGGAAGATCGGTCATCAGACGAGTTGGACTGGTTATTTACCATGGACAATGTGCTGGCAGAAGCCAACGAAGAAAATCAGAACGAAACACCGGCCCAAGATATACCCGTTATGTATAAACGATAGAGCCAGGATCCATCATCATTTGTCACCATGAAGAGCTGGGAGAAGGTGTTGGATAACTTATACTACAGTCCCGACAGTCCGGCGGCCTATAGTGCATTGACGGCTCTCTATCGAGCGGCCAAATCCCAAGGGATACAACGTGCTCAAGTCCGAGATTGGTGAAGAAAACAAGACACCTATACCTTACATCGAGCTACCCGTCGCCATTTTCTACGGAACCGGGTCATCGTGGGAGGACTAGATGCCCAAAGGCAAGCGGATTTGGTCGATATGAGCGCCTTTGCCAAACACAACGATGGAAATCTGTATATCTTGACGTGCATCGATATCCTGTCGAAGTATGCGTGAGTGGTACCCATCCGGACGAAAACGGGGGCGAATCTCATAGCGGCGTTCAAGGACATCTTCAAGACCACGCGCAAACCCATGTATTTGCAAACCGACGGAGGCACGGAATTCCTCAACAGACCGTTCCAACAGTTTCTGAAAGCCCACAAGGTGTTTTTCTTCCATACGTACAACGAGACCAAGGCTTCCATGGTGGAAAGGTTCAGCAGTACATTCAAAGGCCGTGTGTATAAATATTTCACCTATAAGAATACAAGGCGGTACATCGATGGTCTCCCGAAACTTGTGAGTGGTTACAATAGAGCCTATCACCGGAGTATAGAGAGAGCCCCCATTACCGTGCCCCAACGCAATGAAGCCCAAGTCCGGCGTGCCTTGTACCCCAGGCAATCGCAGCGAACGACGAAGGGGGTGTACAAGGTCGGGGGCCCTGTACGGGTCAGTAAAGTCAAAGGTGAATTTGAGAAAAGTTACTTGCCCAACTCAAGCGAAAAGCACTTCCTGATTAAACGGCGCCTACCCCGACAGCAGCGAGTCTATGAAATGGAAGATCTTCAAGGGGAACCGTTGCTAGGGACGTTTTACGAGACGGAATTACAGCCTGTCGTAAAAACAAAGCAAGACTACTACAGGGTGGAGCAGATTTGAAAACAGAACGTCGACGTGGCAAACTGTTTCATTTCGTCAAGTGGCAAGGCTGGCCCAGTTCCTTCAATTTCTGGGTCGCTGCCAACCAGGTGAAACGACAATAAAGCCAGACACCACTGCCGTCATCCTTCATTCCACGTTCGACCACGGTGTTATGGACAAACAGCAGCTGCCTCTGAACACAGCGTCCCCCAAAATGCGCAAAGCGCAAGTGGGCTTTGTGGTGATATTGCTAACCCTGCTGATTGTGTTGTACGGAGGTATGTTTTACGACGTAGCCTATGTCAGCACGCTACTTAACGAACTGAGAACTCCAGCTGTGAGTGGCAGTGAAACCAGTCTACAGATAGCACCAGTCACCTCCGTATCGAGCCCAGTCATCACCACCACTACACACCCCGTGTACAAGTCACATCGAGCGCCACACCGAGTATACAGTCCACACCTACACCAAGTACACTCACTACGTCTGAAAACCCACCGAATTTCATCCCTCACAGTGAACAGACAACGACGAACGACGTTGTACCCACCGCCACTCCAGTTCACTCGTTCCAAATTTACAAGAGCGGGTTGCCACGACAGCGGATACACCTCGAACCATGGACCCTCGGTGGCAGCATCCCTTCACTTGCGTCATCGCAGGACCGACGGGTTCCGCCAAAACGCACTTCGTCAGGAAGCTCCTTCAACACGCCGACAGCATGATCACCCCACCCGTTGCCCGAGTCGTGTGGTGTTACGGAGAATGGCAGGCAGTGTATGCAGCAATGCCCCACATCACGTTCGTGGAAGGCCTACCCAGCCTGACCGATTTGGAGCCGGACACCTTGGTGGTTCTGGATGATCTCATGGCGGAGGCGGATGCGCGGGTCACCCAACTCTTTACCAAAGGCAGCCACCATCGACGGCTCAGCATCATCTACACTGTACAGAATCTGTTCAGTAAAAACAAAGAACATCGGAACATCAGCTTAAATTCCCACTACCTGGTGGTCTTCAAAAATTTGAGATACCACTCAACTGCTGCACCTGGCGAGACAGATGTATCCCGGCCACACACCGTTTGCGTTGGAAGCCTTTAAAGATGCGACAACCCCTTAGCACGGGTATATGCTCTTCGACCTCAAGCAAGCCACCCCCGATCACCTTCGACTACGGACCGGCATCTTTCCCGGAGAGACACACCACGTGTACATGCAAAAATAATGTAAACACACCCACAGTGGCTCCCCCAGATGGAGTGTGTGTGTTTGATGATGGGGATAATAAAAAGAATTAATATCACAGCATGGCTGACTTTGTCTCTGTTCTCTGAGGCAGATAAAAAGAGCAGAGTTGTGGGTTCTGGCATTAGTTGTACATTATGTCTGCGCGAGTACGGAAGCAGGCTCCGACTCTCCGTGTATTGAAGACGGCCCCACCCGAGTTGGTCCGAAACATTGTGTGCGATGCGAACCCTGACCTTGCACGCAGTCTGTGCGAGATCGGGTACAACCTGTTAAAAGGCAACGTACCACTGACTCCGGCTCAGAAGACCAAGTTGACCAAGCATAAGACAGGTCTCCGAACCCCAGTCCAGAAGCGAGTCTCTCAAACACAAAAGAAAAAGGTGTTACAGAAAGGCGGCTTTCTCGGGGCCATCTTAGCACCGTTGGCCGCTTCCGTGTTGGGTCCAGTATTGGGTGGACTCTTCGGCCGACAACGAACCACACGAAAAAAATGGTCCTCGTCGAACCAAGGTTCCTTCAAAACCTCCAATCGCCCTACCCTGTACCACCTACGGTGAAGACCATAAACACCTTCGATGAAGAGATGCAACAGATCTTACAAAGACCGGGGTTAAGCTACAGTGAGAAAGTACAACGCTACTATGAGACGCTTCAACGGTACATGACGTTCATGGACCAATACAAAACCCTCTCTACCCCAGCACCACCACCACCACCACCACCATCACGCGACACACCGCCGACCTCAGCTCCGATCCAACAGCCGCCATTACCAGGGGTACCACCCACAGCCCCACAGTGGGTGGAGCACGAAGTCCTGAAGAGTGTACCTGCATCGTTCAAGAAACAAACTGGCCTGGTATTACAACGGATGAAACAGAATCCTAACATGACTTGGAATGATAAAGGTGAACTACTGGTACAGAATCAGGTGGTCCCCGGTACCCACATGACGGATTTAGTGAATGACCTGATGCGTCAACGCAGGTCGCACACGGATCCTCGAGGATGGGAGGTCTTCGCTCAAGGCTTGAAAGACATGCATGTACCACAGGCATTGGTGGGGAACCCCCACCGCTGGGCCTGGATGCACCGGACCCAGCAATCGCCGAGTGGCCCACTACCTTCTTGGGAAGCCGAGTAGGAACCGGAGTCACCCCCCAAAAACACCACCACAAAGGGCACCTTCTTTTCACGCCTTTAAAAAACCACCCTTGATCAAGACACCCCACATCTCCAGAGCCGTGACACGTAGCAAGTCACCGCGACGAACACGACGCCGGACACAACCGCCCAATGCCTGGAACACCTATTAAAACCAACAGCAGCAGCAGGACAGCTCAGTCGCCATGTTTTACCTCGCCCTACCCAGTAACAGTTCGCTGGATGTGTTTCCTGACAACACCTTGACCAAGTACGTGATCCAGTTACCGCAACCGTTGCATTTACCTGGACGCTGGGAATGTGGCCTCCTGGATATCCAATACCCTTACTCGTGGTACAACGTGCGAGCCAATGAAGTGTGGTACGTGGTGACCTACGAAGACAAAGACACCCGACTCACCCTCCCCGAAGGCCTATACGATACTCTCAAGGAGTTCATGCAGGGGTTGACAAGATTGTGCATTATAAGCCTCTACGGGAGGTCACGAATGTTTCAAACCCCATCAAAACCTTTCCCTTCAAGAATCACGTGGACTTTGATTACAACGCACACAACGGCAAGGCCCAGATCATCCTCGCCGCCAACGTGAGTGTCGTACTGAGTCCTATCCTACAGCAAATGTTGGGTCTCACTCACCACTCACTGATTAAACGGCGCCTACCCCGACAGCAGCGAGTCTATGAAATGGAAGATCTTCAAGGGGAACCGTTGCTAGGGACGTTTTACGAGACGGAATTACAGCCTGTCGTAAAAACAAAGCAAGACTACTACACGGTGGAGCAGATTTGAAAACAGAACGTCGACGTGGCAAACTGTTTCATTGCGTCAAGTGGAAAGGCTGGCCCAGTTCCTTCAATTTCTGGATCGCTGCCAACCAGGTGAAACGACTATAAAGCCAGACACCACTGCCGTCATCCTTCATTCCACGTTCGACCACGGTGTTATGGACAAACAGCAGCTGCCTCTGAACACAGCGTCCCCCAAAATGCGCAAAGCGCAAGTGGGCTTTGTGGTGATATTGCTACCCTGCTGATTGTGTTGTACGGAGGTATGTTTTACGACGTAGCCTATGTCAGCACGCTACTTAACGAACTGAGAACTCCAGCTGTGAGTGGCAGTGAAACCAGTCTACAGATAGCACCAATCACCTCCGTATCGAGCCCTGTCATCACCACCACTACACACCCCGTGTACAAGTCACATCGAGCGCCACACCGAGTATACAGTCCACACCTACACCAAGTACACCCACTACGTCTGAAACCCCACCGGATTTCATCCCTCACAGTGAACAGACAACGACGACCGACGGTGTACCCACCACCACTCCAGTTCACTCGTTCCAAATTTACAAGAGCGGGTTACCACGACAGCGGATACACCTCGAACCATGGACCCTCGGTGGCAGCATCCCTTCACTTGCGTCATCGCAGGACCGACGGGTTCCGCCAAAACGCACTTCGTCAGGAAGCTCCTTCAAAACGCCGACAGCATGATCACCCCACCCGTTGCCCGAGTCGTATGGTGTTACGGAGAATGGCAGGCAGTGTATGCAGCAATGCCCCACATCACGTTTGTGGAAGGCCTACCCAGCCTGGCCGATTTGGAACCGGACACCTTGGTGGTTCTGGATGATCTCATGGCGGAGGCGGATGCGCGGGTCACCCAACTCTTTGCCAAAGGCAGCCACCATCGACGGCTCAGCATCATCTACATTGTGCAGAATCTGTTCAGTAAAAACAAAGAACATCGGAACATCAGCTTAAATTTCCACTACCTGGTGGTCTTCAAAAATTTGAGATATCACTCAACTGCTGCACCTGGCGAGACAGATGTATCCCGGCCGCACACCGTTTGCGTTGGAAGCCTTTAAAGATGCGACAACCCCTCAGCACGGGTATATGCTCTTCGACCTCAAGCAAGCCACCCCCGATCACCTTCGACTACGGACCGGCATCTTTCCCGGAGAGACACGCCACGTGTACATGCAAAAATAATGTAAACACACCCACAGTGGCTCCCCCAGATGGAGTGTGTGTGTTTGATGATGGGGATAATAAAAAGAATTAATATCACAGCATGGCTGACTTTGTCTCTGTTCTCTGAGGCAGATAAAAAGAGCAGAGTTGTGGGTTCTGGCATTAGTTGTACATTATGTCTGCGCGAGTACGGAAGCAGGCTCCGACGCTCCGTGTATTGGCCCGAACCATTGTATGCGGTGCGAACCCTGACCTTGTACGCAGTCTGTGCGAGATCGGGTACAACCTGTTAAAAGGCAACGTACCACTGACTCCGGCTCAGAAGACCAAGTTGACCAAGCATAAGACAGGTCTCCGAACCCTAGTCCAGAAGCGAGTCTCTCAAACACAAAAGAAAAAGGTGTTACAGAAAGGCGGCTTTCTCGGGGCCATCTTAGCACCGTTGGCCGCTTCCGTGTTGGGTCCAGTATTGGGTGGACTCTTCGGCCGACAACGAACCACACGAAAAAAATGATCCTCGTCGAACCACGGTTCCTTCAAAACCTCCAATCGCCCTACCCTGTACCACCTACGGTGAAGACCATAAACACCTTCGATGAAGAGATGCAACATATCTTACAAAGACCGGGGTTAAGCTACAGTGAGAAAGTACAACGGTACAATGAGACGCTTCAACGATACATGACGTTCATGGACCAATACAAAACCCTCTCTACCCCAGCACCACCACCACCACCACCACCACCATCACGCGACACACCGCCGACCTCAGCTTCGCTCCAACAGCCGCCATTACCCGGGGTACCACCCACAGCCCCACAGTGGGTGGATGACGAAGTCCTGAAGAGTGTACCTGCATCGTTCAAGAATCAAGCTGGCCTGGTATTACAACGGATGAAACAGAGTCCTAACATGACTTGGAATGATAAAGGCGAACTACTGGTACAGAATCAGGTGGTCCCCGGTACCCACATGACGGATTTAGTGATGACCTGATGCGTCAACGCAGGTCGCACACGGATCCTCGAGGATGGGAGGAGTTCGCTCAAGGCTTGAAAGACATGCATGTACCACAGGGATTGGTGGGGAACCCCCAGCGCTGGGCCTGGATGCACCGGACCCAGCAATCGCCGAGTGGCCCACTACCTTCGTGGGAAGCCGAATAGGAACCGGAGTCAACCCCCAAAAACACCACCACAAAGGGCACCTTCTTTTCACGCCTTTAAAACCCACCCTTGATCAAGACACCCCACATCTCCAGAGCCGTGACACGTAGCAAGTCACCTCGACGAACACGACGCCGGACACAACCGCCCAATGCCTGGAACACCTATTAAAACCAACAGCAGCAGCAGGACAGCTCAGTCGCCATGTTTTACCTCACCCTACCCAGTGACAGTTCGCTGGATGTGTTTCCTGACAACACCTTGGCCAAGTACGTGATCCAGTTACCGCAACCGTTGCATTTACCTGGACGCTGGGAATGTGGCCTCCTGGATATCCAATACCCTTACTCGTGGTACAACGTGCGAGCCAATGAAGTGTGGTACGAGGTGACCTACGAAGGACAAAGACACCCGACTCACCCTCCCCGAAGGCCAATACGATACTCCCAAGGAGTTCATGCAGGGGCTGACAAGACTGTTGCATTATAAGGCTCTACGGGAGGTCACGAATGTTTCAAAACCCATCAAAACCTTTCCCTTCAAGAATCACGTGGACTTCGATTACAACGCACACAACGACAAGACACAGATCATCCTCACCGCCAACGTGAGTGTCGTACTGAGTCCTATCCTACAGCAAATGCTGGGTCTCGCTCACGCGACCTACACGGGTCCATCCGAGGACCATGGCCAGATCCCGATGGATATGAAGCCGGGTATGTACGGACTCTACGTCTACTCGGACGTGGTCGACAACCACATCGTGGGCGATATCAACACACCTCTGTTACGGGTGGTCCCCATTAAAAAGACGTATGGAGATCAAGTTACCCACAGTTTCACTCACATGCTCTGCCTACCCGTACGACAACCGACATCAACACTATCACGGTGGATATAAGAGATGACACGGGACGACAGTTGGCATTCGAACGAGGAAAAGTGGTGCTGACACTTCATTTTCGACAAGCACGTGCTCCCCACTTTGTATAATGAAGGTGCCTTACGAGTGCGATGCACGCAGCTATATGGACTATTATGCCCAACAGGCCGGAGGTGGCCTTCCGGTCTTTAGTGGTGCACACATCCCAGGAGGAGATGGGCTGGGGAACATATCCGGGAGCATCGTCAAAACGTTCCTGCCCTTGGTGACCCGTGGGGTGAAAGCAATCGGCAAACAAGCGGTACGCAGTAGACTGCAAGTCGCCGTTGATGTCTTGGGAAGTACGGCACCCAAAGAAGCCTTGAAACGGCGGGCCAAAGAAGCAGGAGGCGTCTTGGTCGACAAAGCACAACGCACTGTAGGGAATAAAAGACCTGCACCACCGAGACCACGCACCAGTCGACGACCGACCCAGCGACGACGCACATCGAAGACCCAGGATATCTTTTCTTAAACATGTCCTTGATCCACGCAGAGTCCTGCCCCTCCACCAACAGTGAATTTGATTAGTGGACCGTCCCGCCCACACAGACCAGTGCTGAACAAGGATTATGGGTGGAGCATCTCCCGCTCTCCAGCATCAACGAAACAGGACCCATCGAGTTCAACATCAGTAATGCGGATACGGCCTATGTGGATGTAGCCCATACATACTTGTATGTGAAAGCCAAGGTCGTCAATGGGGATGGCTCCAGAATCGTTGACCAAGCAACGGTGGGCCCGACGAATCTCTGGCTGCACTCTATGTTTCAACAGGTGGATATATTTCTCAGCGACAAACTCATCAGTAACTCGACCAACTCGTACCCCTATCGAGCCTACATCGAGACGCTTTTGTCGCATGGACGAGAGGCTAAAAAATCTCAGCTGACAGCCGCTTTATTCTACCAGGACACAGCTGAGCACATGTGCGCAGAGAACGACATTGCGGGATATAACAAACGGAAGGCTTTCACCGCGAACGGCGTCTCGGTGGATCTCATGGGTCGACTGCACGCAGACATTTTCATGCAAGACCGGTACCTCTTGAACAAGATCCTCATCAAAATCCGACTGATACAGGCGCCTCCGACCTTCGCCTTGATGGCCACTAACGTAGAGGGGCATGCAGCTGACTATAAGATTGTCATCCAAGACGCAGTCCTGTATGTCCGAAAAGTGAAACCGAATCCAGCCGTTTAATTGGGACGCCTCAAAGCCTTGGAAACAAAACCAGCCCAGTACCCTATCCGACGTGTGAAGATCAAAGTGTTCTCTGTGTCGGCTGGACATATGAACGCCAACAAAGAAAACCTGTTCCGGGGGGAACTACCCAAGCGATTGATCCTGGCCTGTGTGGAAAATACCAGTTTCAGCGGAGCCTACCCAGAGAACCCGTTTGACTTTAAACATTTCGGCATCATTTTTGTGGCCCTGCATGTGGATGGACAACAGGTCCCAGCCACGGCCTTAACACCGAACTTTGGGCGCGCGAATTTCATTCGAGCCTATCAGAGCCTGTTTACAGCCACCGGTCAAATCAACCAGGACGAAGGAAATATGATCAGTCGGGAGGACTACGGGAACGGATACACGTTGTTCTATTTCGATCTGACCCCCACCTTAGAGAACGACCATCAGCTGGCCCTTGCCAAGCAAGGCAATTTACGGTTGGAAATCCACTTTGCACGAACCCTCCGGAGCATCGTCAATGTGATCTGCTACGCCGAGTATGACAACATCATTCAAGTGGACAAGGCGCGCAGCGTCCTGTGTGACTTTGCCACCTAACATGGATACAGACCAGATAACCACCGTGCTGGAGAATGACCCAGGGACACGTATGGTCTTTCAAGGGGTGTTCGCCCGAGATGTGTTCCCATTAGACCGTACGTATCCTGCTGCTTACGTTCTCAACACGGACCCGATGGATCGGCCCGGTGAACATTGGGTGGGCATGTACTTGACAGAACAGCAGGGCGAATACTTTGACCCGTACGGCCTGCCACCCCTCCATCCCGATTTAACAGACTTCATGGATCAAGGCACAGAGACGTGGTGTTGGAACAGTCAAACTTTGCAAAGCTTGACCAGCAGCGTGTGCGGACAATATTGCTTGTTTTACCTGTACCATCGATGCCGGTGAAGAACCTTATCTACCATCGTACAGATGTTTGACGAGTACCCCAAGGCCGAGGACCGCGATGTACTCGTATATGACTGGGCCGTCCATCATTTCAATGTACAAGCCCCGTTCTGGACTTAAGTTCTTTCACGAAAAGCCCCCTGTTCTGGGCTTAAGTTCTATCGATTTCAATGTACAAGCCCCCTGTTCTGGGCTTCAGTTTTCACGTGGTTGCTCTCACGTTGTTGTTGTTACTGAATAAAAAAAAAGAGATCTCACCAAGAAAACCCTGACTTGTGTGTTTTCTATATGAGCATAATGCATGAAGGCTACAATGGACATGTGGGGATTCGGTCAAACTGGCCTCGAACACCGTGGAGAAAGTAGCCAATCAGTGGCCTAGGATGGTGCCAAATGTAACCCATCAATGTCCAGAAAACATTACCCGGATGTACAAGAACCCGGATGTAGGCGCGGACGTAGGCGAAAGCATCCTAGTACCCGGATCTAGGCGCAGACGTGAGCGAAATTCTACCACCCGTCCATTGGTTCTTTTATCGATCGTTCATTGGCTCTTTTTCTCGACCGCTGATTGGTGGACTCCCAGGTTAATTTACAATCCCCTTTTTGTGTTTAAGCTCTGTATGTTGATGCCGCAACATTGTTGCCGAACCTTGCCGAAAGGGAGGCCTTTGAGCTTTTGACCTGGATGTGACCTTTGACCTTTTGACCCGACATTCACCCGCGCACTTCCGGTGATGCCGCGCAGACGTGCGGTGGGATAACCCGCGCGCGCGCGCGCTGTGGCCGGACTAACCTGCGGAAAACTAGGATGTGGAAGAGGTCCCGGATGTTGAAAAGCTCTCGCATGTTGAAGAGTTCCCGGATGTTCTAGTACATGCATTCCATACGTCTAAGGAAAAAATTAGAACTCTTCTGGGTTCGGAGGTCATTCTGAAAACCGGAAGTGACGTCACACACCACCCACCAAACCACGTGACCTACGCAGCAGAATGTTGAACACGAACGACACACTAGTCCAGGCATATGCCCCCTCACATAGGCTTCACATACCTCACTCGATCCCATCAGCCCACTAGAGGTCCACCTCGAACCCAACACGTCTATTTCCATACGCTTTTCCCACAATTCCCTGTCTGCAAATGCGCAGAACGTCGAACACGAACAACACGCTAGACCAGACGAATGCTCCTTCGCGACTGCTTCACATTGATACCTCACTCGACTCCATCGGACCATTAGAGGCTAACCTACACCCCAAAACGTCTATGTCCATACCCTTTTCCCACAATTCCCTGTCTGCGCATGCGCAGAATGTTAACAACTAACGACACACTAGTCCATGTGGATGCTCCCTCACAAATGCTTCACACTGATACCTCATACGACTTCATCGGCCCATTAGTGACCCACCTAGACCCCAAAACGTCTATTTCCATACACTTTCTCTACTGGCATGCGCAGAATGACGTCAGTTCAACGTCACACTCAGCCCGTTGGGCCCACCTAAACCCCAACACGTCTATTTCCGTACCCTTTTCCCACAATTCCCTGTCTGCGCATGCGCAGAATGTAGACAACGAACGATACACTTGCCCAGGTGGATGCTCCCTCACGACTGCTTCACATTGATATCTCATACGACTCCATCGGCCCATTAGTGGCCCACCTGGACCCCAAAACGTCTATTTCCATACCCTTTCTCTACTGCGCATGCGCAGAATGACGGCACTTCCACGTCACACCTAGCCCGTTAGATACTCCCTCACGACTGCTTTACATTGATACCTCACTCGACCCAATCGGTCCATTAGCGGTGCCTACAGATTACCGAACATTCTCACGAAAACCCACGGTTTTGGGACTACTTTCGGTCCGCGGAGGCAGACCGCATCACCGCCAGATCGCATCACAGAGAAGGAATCCATGCCCTCAAGGTCACGCCCTATTCATCCAGACCGGAAGTGACGTCATACACTTGCGCAGAAAACTCCTGCGCACACCTCCTCATGACCTCATTTCTGCGCACACCATTTTCTCGCGCATGCGCAGTGAGGCGCCACTTACTCGAAATCCCCTTTGGTTACTACTCCCGTCATTTTGCATGTACCCATGATCCTGTGCTCGTGGGGTTACACAATAGGTTAAAAATCATTCCAAATATGATAAACTACAAAGTCACTGAGTTTCAACTGTCTAGTTTTCTCTGTTTCGTAGTCAGAAAGAAACGGTCTCTCTGGAGCGGATTCCCGCTCCAAGGCCAGATAAATTTAAGGGTGTTCGCTCGTGATTTTTGACTTTGGAGGCCATTTTGCCTGTTTTTCCTATCTCCATTTCATTGGTTAAGAGACAGGGATTTCCTTCTAGCTGAGAATTTTTTGGGGTTGAAACTTACCACGCTATACCCTTGGGTCAAGCTCTACCAGAAAATGTAAAAATCCAAGATGGCCGCTTTGATGACGTCACAGTGACGTCATTTTCAAAAACGGCATTTTTGGTCGATTTTTCGGTCAGATTTTCCAAATTTTTCATTTATGCATTTTCTCCGCAAAAACTGTGTGACAAATTAGTAAATATTAAATGTGATGTGAAATAAAATAGTTTTTGCCCACTTCTCATCGCGGAAAAGCAGGAATTTTGAAGAAAAATCACGAAAACATCATTTTCTGGTACCCCACGTGGCCGCCATCTTGTGTTATGCAAATAGGCTCAAAATGACCCCAATATGATAAACTATAGTGTCACAGTGTCAGCTCTCAATTTGTTGTCGTTCCGGAGATAGAGCAGAAAGTTTGGTAGGACCCCCCCCCCCCCTTCAGGCCTGGAAGGGTTAAATTGACTTATGTGCTGAACTATGTTTATGCATACCTGTGCCACTATCGTCCACTCTCGGTCTTCCATGAACAACTGGGTACTGGCATTACAAGAGGTGCAGTTTTCGCGGACAGCGCACCAGCTGGAAGATTGAGTTAAAGATGTTCCATATCTGAGACAGGAGTCATTGTCTATACTTTCGTATCCTGAATACATGGAGAAGTTGGCGCCGAAGTCTTCCACTGGGCCACAGCGATAACCAAGAGGAGAAGCACCGAAGAACGCCATGGCAAGATGATTGAATGGAACTTGAACATAATTGTATAACATTAAAACACAGACAAGGATCTGATATCGCCCCGGCTGTCCCAGGTCCTCGAATAACCGTTCAATCGAAACTACCATCTTGCGAGTTCGGCTGCGGTGCTTTTATGCCGTATCACGAACACGGTTAGGACAGTCATCGAGTCAACTTACCCTCTGACCCAGTCCCACATAGAGCAACAGCAGTACATACACCGGCATAGACTGATGCGCACACTGACTGAGTATATTCTATGTCAGCGTGGTCAGTGCTGTGACAGTTTACAGTACTGTCTAGTATGATTCATAGAACCGTTTAACCAGTACTTCTTTACCCAGCAGCTATTAATGATCTCCATGTGTATCTCGTGTGTCTAATATCTACAACATAAATTATAGTCTGAAAGAGGAAGGGCGTCGCAAGAATTAGAAAAGTTGCCCCGGGACACAGAAAGTCTGGTAATAAATTATTTTGAAAAAAGTCTCGTTCGAGAGAGAAAGAACTGATATCGCTCGAAGGAACCTTGTTAATTAGGAATATTTGCGTATTTTAGACAGAAAAAGCAATTGCGAATGAAATTGTTTGGATCGCTCCTTCGGCAGACAACACTATTTATCGCAAAGACTCGGGTAAGGAAAAATGCTTAACTGTAAAATCACCATTTTCTTGACGAATTTATCTCGTCCGCCATCAAATCTTATTCAAATCAAAGGCTGTATAGAAGCGACACGTTCGATTTTGGGGAAAACTATTGATCTGATATTTGGTCCCCATATGATATTACATATTAATGTTATAATCAATATTGGTGTCCGACGGCTTCCAGACCAATGCTGAGCAAATCCACACCCAACGCTAAAAACTTTAATTATGCAGGTTATAGCGCTTTGACCCCCTAGATATCCCTTTCCAAAGAATAGCAATTCGTGACATAGTTCACGATCACTACAGCTTTCATGGAAAAGTACAGACGAGAAGATTTTAAACGGTATGTTGTTGCTGATTGTATGAAAGGGTTCAATTAAAATCCTAAAAAACTAATATGCTTTAAACATTGCCCAAGAGGGGGCGGAGGTGAAATAGCAAGTATCAGATCCGAAATTCAATATTCAGTCGTCATCCATAAAAGAAATTCCGCGTCGTCGTCCATAAAAGAATTTCCGCGTCAATAATCCAAAGACCTATTTCGTATGAGAGTTATAACCAATTTCAAATGTGTATAAAAAAAATCATAAAAGCAGATGGATCCCTACACGAGAAAAGCGGTCAACAGTTCTCACTGATGTCAGCACGACATGGTGATGTTCTTCATATAAAATCTTATTGACTGACCATTATTCTTTGTTCAAATGAATTCCAAGTCGAGTATGTTTCTCAGTAACGCCTTGATTGTGTGTGTTCATTTGAACACCATGGCGATGTAAAGCACGCGATATTCAAACGGCCCTAGGGGCTAAACCCCGGATTAAGCGAAATGATAAAAATGTTACGAAACGTAACGCCAGAGATCTTGCAAGCTACGATCGTGTACGATATTTATCATAAAATTTGGGAAACTTTGAATGTGGGCGTTTGATGGCCTGTTTGACACGTTTCTGTTGTAATATTCTGTGACGTTGATAAAAACTGTCATCGTCTGCACATGATCGAGCAAGTGCTATCAGACGAGATATGTATACGCCATATGCAGGTCCTTCTGGAATATTGCTATCCAGCAATGGGTAGTTAAATTACTTATATGTGATAATTAGCTGGTTCACTGTTAGATATGAGACATGTTGCTACGTCTAAACGATAATAGGAAAAACGCTACAGAAAGCTTTGTGAAATCAAGGATTAACAATCAAATATTTATTTACAATACTAAAATTATATACAAAATTAAGTACGGTTGATACAGCAAATAAATGTCAAATAAAGTCTTACTGTTCAATGCTATACCGGTGTATCTCTCACAGTCCGTACTAACGTGCAAATCTCTATACAGTCGGTGGCGACGCGCAGAAATCGCGTTCCTGTATTTTGAAAGTCCAACATCCTGTTATCCAGTTTCCGACAGTTCAATCACGTAGATAATACAGCACCAAGAGTCAATTCACAGGAATATAAAATCCAGCAGTCAGTAATCTCAGGCTAAGGTAATATCCAGTAACACAATCTAATGCACCCACATAGAAGCCAGCTAGAATCCCACCTGATCACTGAACGTCCGGCTATTTATACTGTAACGGGCATTCGAGATTATTCTATCAAACTAAGAAACTTCCACCGGTACAGCATGGACGTATGATCTAACCCAGATACCATCACACCGACTTCTAGAAAGCTCCAAATGATTAACCCACAAAACAGTATGTAGCTTTATCATTCCAGAAACATCGACATGTGTAGATGACGCTGTGTAGATGATGCTGTGTAGATGTGTAGATGGCGCTGTGACCCAATTACCATCGTCATACAGGTCTCTTCCTATATCGGCCAGTTTAATTTACTTGCGATAAATCGGTCACGACTACGAGAAAGTTCCAGATGGATGACTCACATAATACGTAGCTCTATTATTCTAGAAATATCCACAGTCAACAATACCATGACACCCCCCTCTTAAAAAGAGGAAAGTTTAAAACTTGGATCTTTCTTGACAATTCGAAACACTATTGCAAAACAAATTCTATATTACAACAGCAATGTACATTATATGCGAGACAAACAATCAGCAATCAAATTGTCCTTGCCCTTAACATGTCTGATTTCAATATTGTATTCTTGTAACACCAAACTTCATCTCAACAATCATTAATTTTTTTTAATCTTATTTATGAAAACAAGTGGATTGTGATCACTGAATACAGTAATTGGTAACGATGAAGAAGTAATATAAACATATTGCCAAACATTCTTTCTCAATTATAGAATAATTTCTCTGATGTTTGTCAAATTTACGTGAAAAAAAACATATTGGGTGATCTACACCATCTATACCTTCTTGTAACAAAGCGGCACCAGCAGCAACATCACTAGCATCTATAGCCAGTTTAAAAGGCGAATCAAAATCTGATGCTGAAAGAACTGGCGCGCTCTGGAGTATGGCTTTCAGGTTTTCAAAAGCTGACTCACATTCATCGGTCCAAACAAAAGTTACCCATCTCCCTAGTATAATCCGTGGCGTGTCCTACTCCTCCTCCTCCTCCTCCTCCGCTTTGCTCACTGCACAGCGGGTCGCATACGTGTGGCGCGGGATAGGGTGGGGCGAGAGACCTTGGCTTTTCGCTACCTGAGATTCCATGGGCCAGGCTTGCACCCTACAGTAGAATGGGTTGACTGCGCATGCGCGATGAGTGGTAGTATAGAAAGGGCACGCCATCTCCCTATCCATATAGGTGTGGCGCGGGATAGGTTGGGGTGAGAGACCTGGGGTTTTCGCTACCTGAGATTCCATGGGCCAGACTTGCACCCTACAGTAGAATGGATCAACTGCGCATGCGCGACGAGTAGTGCCCGATGAGTAATATAGAAAGGACATGCGATCTCTCTATCCCAATAAACTAACCCATGGGGGTGAATGAACCCATGGGGATGAATGAGCCATGGGAGTGAATGAGTACTCGTCTTTCTTAACCCTACCTGGCCTGGGGGGGGGCCATTATGGCCCCCCCTACCAAACTTTCTGCACTATCTCCGGAACGGCAAAAAATGGGGAGCTGAAACTCGGTGACTTTATCGTTTGTCTTATTGGGGTCATTTTAAGCATCTTTTCATAACCCCCCGAGCAGAGGATCATGGGTAAATTCAAGATGGCGGCCATGTGGTGTACCAGAAAAGTGATGTTTTTGTCATATTTCTTCAAAATTTCTGCTTTTCCGCAGTGAAAAGTGGGCAAAAACTATTTTATTTCATATCACATTAATATTTGCTAATTTTTCATGCAGTTTTTGTGGACAAATTGCAAAAATAAAAAATTCGGTAAATCCGACCGAAAAATCGACCAAAAAATGCCGTTTTTCAAAATGGCGTCACTGTGACGTCATCAAAGCGGCCATCTTGGATTTTTTTTACATTTTCTGGTAGAGCTTGACCCAAGGGTATAGTGTAATAAGTTTCAGCCCCCTAGCTGCAGGGGTAAGAAAAATAATTAGGGGGGGGGCCATACGGCCCCACCCCAGGTCTGGACAGGTCCCAAAAAGCCCAGGCCAGATAGGGTTAAGAGTTAAAGGCTCAGTAATATCTGAAAAATTAGGACAAAATTTTCTGTAGTAACCAGCCATACCCAAGAAACGCATCAGTTGTCACTTACATGTTGGTCTTGGAAATAGCGAGATAGCACTAACCTTAGCATCTACAGGTTTTACCTGACCCTGAACTACAACATGACCCAAGAATGTCACACGTGCATGTCCAAATTCACTTTTTCCAAGGTTGACTGTCAGCTTGGCGTCATTCAACCGATTGAACAATGCGCGAATTCTCTGTAGATGATATTCCCATGTACCGCTGCAGACAATGACGTCATCAATGTAAGTCTCACATCCTTCTACACCGGAAGCAAGACGGTTGATGAGACGCTGGAACGTGGCTGGAAAAAATTTCATTCCACTTTGTACTGGAACATATTGACTGAGCGGAGTTCGAAGTTCTTCCTGACGCGCTGGTTCAAGATGACACAACTTGGAATGCAAATTAAGTAGAATGTCAGAGTTCTGTAATTTCGCCTCTGTCATGGGCTCTTCACGAGTTTCATTATTGTCAGGGTCAGAACTAACTACACTTACAGGCTGTACAGTACTGTTAGTCCTATCTCTGTCTATGTATAACTTTAACATATTTACATGATATAAAAGTTTGTTTTTACGTCTGTCAGGAGTCTGAATTACATAATTAAGGCCACTTAATTTCTTTTCAATGACATAAGGACCATAATATTTAGCCTTAAGTGGATTACCAGCAATAGGCAGAAAAGCCAGTACCTTCTCACCAGGATTGAAACTTCGTTTAAGGGCATGTTTATCATAGGTTATTTTCATACCTTTTTGTGCTGACTTTAAATTTGACATGGCCAAATCACGTGCTTTAGTCAACCCGGTGCGCGAGTCCGACACATATTGTAAGAGACTACATGGGTCAAGATCACTGCCTAGGAACTTTTCCTTTAGCAGTTTAAGTGGTTCTCCAACTGTATGACCAAAGACTAATTCAAATGGACTGACGCATAAAGACTCTTGAACAGACTCTCTGACAGCAAACAATAACAAATGTATGCCTTTATCGCAGTCTTTCTCAGTGTCAAAACAATAAGTTCTAATCATGTTCTTTAATGTCTGGTGGAATCTTTCTAATGCGCCTTGGCTATCTGGGTGGCATGCAGATGATTTATACTGCTTTATTCCCAATTCATCCATGACTTGTTGAAAAATTCCTGACATGAAATTACATCCCTGATCAGAATGAACAGACTGGGATACGCCGACAAGTGTGAAAACTTAACTAAGGCCTTAACAATGGTTTTTGCCTTAATATTCCGTAAAGGAATGGCCTCAGGGAACCTGGTTGAAGCATACATGATTGTTAACATGTATTGATTGCCTGACCTTGTTTTTGGTAATGGACCAACACAATCTATAATCACCCTGCTAAAGGCTTCCTCAAATGCAGGGATTGGTTGTAGAGGAGCCTTTGGTATGGTTTGGTTTGGTTTTCCTATCATTTGACATTTTCTTTAAATTTGGCCAATAGAAATGATTTAGAATTTTGTAGTATGTTTTGTTAACACCTAACTGGCCTGAAAGAGGTGTTTCATGGGCTAGTCTGAGAATATCTGAACGATATGAATTTGGTACCACAATCTGATACTTGACTGCCCACTCATCATCAGGTGACACATCTGGCGGTCGCCATTTGCGCATAAGAACACCATTCTTAGAAAAATAACACACAGGCTCTTGAGTTACATCACACTCACCTACTGCCCTGTCAAACAACTTGGAAATGTCCTTGTCACTATGCTGTTCATTAACCAGCTGTGATTTTGAAATTTTTTCATTAGAACATTCCAATTTGCTATCAAAATGTGGCCTATCAGCCTCATAATTTAAAGACACAAAGGTGTCACCCGAACAAACGTCATCGATGACGTCATCTTTAACCCTATCTGGCATGGGCTTTTTTGGGACCTGTCCAGGCCTGGGCGCGCCGAAATGGCTCCCCCCCTAATTATTTTTCTTATTCCTTGAGCTAGGGGGCTGAAACTTACCACACTATACCCTTGAGTCAAGCTCTACCAGAAAATGTAAAAAAAAATCCAAGATGGCCGCTTTGATGACGTCACAGTGACGTCATTTTCAAAAACGGCATTTTTTTGTCGATTTTTCGGTCGGATTTTCTGAATTTTTTATTTATGCAATTTCTCCGCAAAAGCTGCATGATAAATTGGTAAATATTAATGTGATGTGAAATAAAATAGTTTTGCCCACTTTTCATCGCGGAAAAGCAGGAATTTTGAAGAAATGTGACAAAATCATCACTTTTCTGGTACACCACGTGGCGGCCATCTTGAATTTACCCATGATCCTCTGCTCAAGGGGTTATTGAAATGGGTTCAAAATGACCCCAATATGATAAACTATGAAGTCCGGGAGTTTCAGCACTCCATTTTTCGTCGTTCCGGAGATAGCGCAGAAAGTTTGGTAGAGGGGCCATAATGGCCCCCCCCCCCCCAGGCCAGGTAGGGTTAAGAGACTTTTCAGACTCCTCAGCCAATTTACTCATGGCTCTAGCAGGATACAAACTTTGAATTTCGTCTTCAGCTGGATCAAGAATCTGATCTAAACAAGGTTTGTCAGTTACAATCGGGTTAACCCCGACCTTATCTCCCGCAAGATCATTGCCAAGAAGTAATTGAACACCCTCAAATGGTAAACTACCTTTAATACCCACCGTAACAGGTCCAGAAATCAAGTCGGAAGACAGATGAAAGTTATGGAGCGGAACGGGTGTGTAAGTCACATAATCTACCCCTTTTCTAATCAGGACATTACTGCCTGCAGATGAAGAATCAGAAAACGGCAAAATATCTGCCAACAAAAGAGACTGGGATGCACCCGTGTCTCGCAAAATCTCCACAGGAGTAGCATTAGAAAAATCATTTGAAAGTGACACAAAACCATTGTGGATAAATGGTTCAAAAATCTCCATAACGGGATTTGAAAAACTGTCAACCTTATCCTTGATAGAACTAATAGGAACAGTGTCCTTGGCCATCTTAACATCATATACATTATGAACGTCACTAACCTGCTTGGGTAAAGATCTTGAAGTGAGGAAACCACTAGGCTTTTGAAAGACTTGATCTTGTTGTTTTCTTTTCAATTTGAAACAATCAGCCATTAAATTGCCGTCCCTCTTACAATAGCTGCAAACGGGAGACTTATTTAGAGTGTTAAAAGTGGGTGACTGAGACTTTGTGTTTGACCTTTGACCTTTGTAACTGGGATTAAAAGTTTTACGCCTTGAGAAAGAACTGGGTTTGTTACCGGAGAGATTAAACTGGAATGAACATAACTTATCTAAGGTTTTCAAAGTTGTTGTCAATGTAAACCGAACCACACCACCTGTCAAAATAACTGTTCTTTTGAACGAGCAAATTCTACAGGAGTCTGAGAGTTTCCTTTTTCACAACTACGAAACTTTTGTCTATAGGCTTCAGGAACTAATTCATAACCTTTAAGGATTAAATCCTTCACTGTATCATAACTTGATGCTTGCTCTACCGTCAATTGAGTGTAAATGTCCCTTGCCTTTCCGATCAAAACACTTTGAAGAAGTAAACTCCAATTTTTGTTTGGCCAGTTTAAATTTTCAGCAACTTTTTCAAAATGCAGAAAATATTTATCAACTTCTTTTTCCTGAAATGGTGGGACAAGACGTATTTGACGAGCTGCATCAAATTTTGATTGTGATTGTTCAGGTGCATCTGCAGGAGGACTTGTTCGCAACTGCAATTCCAAATCCTTCATTTCTAACTGAAACTGTCTTTCTTTCTCTTCTCTCTCTAATTTGTCCTCTTTTTCTAACATTTCTCTCTCTAACTGAAACTGTCTTTCTTTCTCTTTCTCTCTTTCCTCTTTTTCTAATCTTTCTCTCTAATTCTCTTTCCTTCTGTCTTTCCTCTCTTTCTAATTCTAATTTCTTTAATACCAGCTTACTTTGCAACACTAATTTCTTTATTTCCAAATCAGCTGTTTCCTCAGTTAAATCAAAATCACTTTCATCCCAAAGTTGTTGGCCAACAAAATGTTTAATAATGAGTTTCTTAATTTCTTGCTTTCTCCAAGATGTTTTAACCTTAATTTGTAGGAATTTATACAGCGCGAACAAATCCTCTTTGCGTAGTTTGTCAAATTCCTCCTGACCAGGCTCTAAGGCAAACTGTGCTGGGTCAAATGACATGCTGATACTATATTACTCACAAATTCAGACAATGTATAAATTTAGATCTATGTTGCAAAGGTGGAATGTGAACAAAGCTCCCGGACAGGCCTACAATTTCTGTTACGTCTAAACGATAGTAGGAAAAACGCAACAGAAAGCTTTGTGAAATCAAGGATTAACAATCAAATATTTATTTACAATACTAAAATTATATACAAAATTAAGTAAGGTTGATACAGCAAATAAATGTCAAATAAAGTCTTACTGTTCAATGCTATACCGGTGTATCTCTCACAGTCCTACTAACGTGCAAATCTCTATACAGTCCGTTCCGACTTGCAGAAATCGCGTTCCTGAATTTTGATAGTCCAACACCCTGTTTCCGACAGTTCAATCACGTAGATAATACAGCACCAAGAGTCAATTCACAGGAATATACAATCCAGCAGTCAGTAATCTCAGGCTAAGGTAATATCCAGTAACACAATCTAATGCACCCACATAGAAGCCAGCTAGAATCCCACCTGATCACTGAACGTCCGGCTATTTATACTGTAACGGGAATTCGAAATTATTCTATCAAACTAAGAAACTTCCACCGGTACAGCATGGGCGTATGATCTAACCCAGATACTATCACAACGACTCCTAGAAATCTCCAAATGATTAACCCACAAAACATATGTAGCTCTATCATTCCAGAAACATCGACATGTGTAGATGGCTCTGCGTGGATGTGTAGATGGCGCTGTGACCCAATTATCATCGTCAAAGGGGGCTCTTCCTATATCGGCCATTTTAATTTACTTGCGATAAATCGGACACGACTACGAGAAAGTTCCCGATGGATGACTCACATAATACGTAGCTCTATTATTCTAGAAATATCCACAGTGTCAACAATACCATGACAATGTCAAATAGTCCGTTATTTGATGCATCACGAGAAAGCTCAGCTATGTTATTATGCAAATGTCAGACTTCCATAACGGCTTTCCTAGCCTGCTGCAGCTCGATCCCCTGACCAACCCGCATGTTAATCCTATCTGACATAGGTGATCTTTGCTGTATCGCGGCGGGGTGAGGAGCTGATTCCCAACTCCCTAAATATTTTCGTCATTCCTGAGACTTGGGAGCGGAAATTCACGTGATTATATCCTTGGGCCAAGCTCTAGCAGAAAATGAAAAAAAGAAAATCCTAGACGGCCTCTCTGATGACGTTCTAATGGCGTCATTTTTACAGAAGGCATCTTCGGTCGATTATCCGTCCGACTTTAAAGCTTTTGATTTATTTAATTTTCCTAACAGGAAAAAACATAATTTACTAAACAATCATCCGATGTAAAATAAAATAGTATTTGCCGATTTTTATTTGCAGAAAAGGAAACATTTTGAAGCACAAAAAAAAATATCACTTTTTTGATACCCACACATGACCGTCATTTTGCATGTACCCATGATCCTGTGGTCGTGGGGTTACGCAATAGGTTAAAAATTATTCCAAATATGATAAACTACAAAGTCACTGAGTTTCAATTCTCTAGTTTTCTCTGTTTCGTAGTCAGAAAGAAACTTTCACTCTGGGGCGGATTCCCGCTCCAAGGCCCGATAGAGTTAAGGGTGTTCGCTGGTGATTTTTGACTTTGGCGGTCATTTTGCCTGTTTTTTCTATTGGGTTATCTCCCTTTCCTTGGTTAAGAGATAGTGATTTCCTTCTAGCTGAGAATTTTTGGGCGTTGAAACTTACCACGCTATACCCTTGGGTCAAGCTTTACCAGAAAAGGTAAAAATCCAAGATTGCCGCTTTGATGACGTCACAGTGACGTCATTTTCAAAAACGGCATTTTTGGTCGATTTTTCGGTCAGAGTTTCCAAATTTTTCATTTATGCAATTTGTCCCACAAAACAGCCTGATAAATTAGTAAATATTAAATGTGATGTGAAATAAAATAGTTTTTGCCCATTTTTCATCGCGGAAAAGCAGGAATTTTGAAGAAAAATGACGAAAAAACATCATTTTTTCGGTACCCACATGGACGCCATCTTGGGTTATGCAAACAGGCTCAAAATGACTCCAATATGTGTGAGTGAGTGAGTGAGTGAATAGAATTTAACGTCGCTTTCAACAATATTTCAGCTATATCACGACGAACCAACCAAGCACCACCCAGCCCAGTTGTGTTCCTGCTACTTCAAAGAAGAAATCTTTGAAGCAGCATTGAACCAGACACCCTCCATCCACCCTATAAAACACTGAAGACAGCGCACAAGACGCAGACAAGACGCTTATATGGTGCAATAAAGACAAGTGATATTTCAGTGCTAGACATCACATTATCAAGTTCCTGTTGCTTCTCAGCAAACTGCATTGAAGCAACAGGAACCTGTGCCCACCGGACACCCGACTCCAATATGATAAACTATACAGTCACAGTGTCAGCTCTCTTTTTTTTGTCGTTACGGAGATAGCACAGAAAGATTGATAGGACACCCCCCAGGCCTGGTAGGCTTAAACTAAATTATGTCTTGAACTATGTGTAGCCATACCTGTGCGACTATCGTCCATTCTCGGTCTTCCATGAGCAACTGGGTACTGGCATTACAAGAGGTGTAGTTTTCGCGGACAGCGCACCAGCTGTCCGATTGAGCTTTAGATGTTCCATATCTGAGACAGGAGTCATTGTCTATACTTTCGCATCCTGAATACATAGAGAAGTTGGCGCCGAAATCTTCCACTGGGCCACAGCGATAACCAAGAGGTGGAGCACCGAAGAACGCCATGGCAAGATGATTGAATGGAATTTGAACATAATTGTATAACATTAAAACACAGACAAGGATCTGATATCGCCCCGGCTGCCCCAGGTGCTCGAATAACCGGTCAATCGAGACTACCATCTTGCGAGTTCGGCTGCGGTGCTTTTATGCCGTATGACGAACACTGTTAGAACAGTGATCGAGTCAACTTACCCTCTGACCCAGTCCCATTTAACGCAACAACAGTACATACACCGTCATAGATTGGTGCACACACTGACTGAGTATACTGAGACTATGTCGTCAGACCAAGGCAGTTGCACAATCTGCAAGTAGAGCACTAGGCTTATTTATTTGTTTCATGAGGATGACCTACGGGAACTGCAGCTGGTCCCATTTACAGGCTCCGACGACACATGACATGTAATAACGTAACGTACATGTAACAAACAAATAGCACATAAAAATAGAAATGAATGGATATATAACAACATTATAGCACAATTAAAGCATGTAATGTGTATGCAGCATGTATATAAACATGATTATAAATACAAACTTAGGATATATACAGTTAATGATCGGCATATTAAATACTAAAACATAAATGTTGCTTTAACATGTTTAAGAAATATAAGAATAAAATGTCTAAGATAGTAAAATGTGACGAATCTTTGGCTTAAAAGATGTAGTAGGACTAAAAATATCAACAGAGTCGTTCACGTTCACGATATCGTTAAAGTTGTTCATTGAACTGATCAAAGGGGAATACTTATGTACGTTTATTCGACTTATTCGACTTGATTGCTAAGACTAAATGTATCGGAAATGTGCATTATAGTACATGTACGTATAGTAAACTGTACAATTCTTTAGTTTGGCCAGTGGTAAACTATGGTGCAGCTATCTGGGCCACAAGCGCTAGATCTTGGAAAAACGAGAGCTTGTCGTTGTTTTATGGGTGTTGGGAGACCTGATATATATGCCCCGAATGCGAGAGTCTGTGGCGATATGGGATGGGAACTACCGATTGTTAGACAATGGGGTGCTGTAGGTAGACTGTGGTGCAGAACTATGAACATGGAAAACAATAGGATTAATAAGAGAGTGTTATTATGGGCCAATTTACAGGCGAAAAGTCGGTGTACAAACTGGGTATTTAGGGTACAAAAAATGTTTGGGAGAAAATGACCTAAATCATGTGATGAATGTTAACGTTGTGTATGCATCCCGATTTGTTCAAACCGCCATAAAAGAGAAAATTTTCACCAATTATTTGATACAATGGAATAATGAAAAGACCAGCATCTAAATCAGGCCAAGGGCAGAACAAATTGAGATCATATAGAATGTTTAAACATACATTTGGTGAAGAAGAATATATAGAGACGAATTTACCGAGAAGTTATAGAAGTGCTTTGGCAAAGTTTAGATTAGGTCTTGCACTTTTACGATTGGAAACGGGAAGATATGAAGGTTTATCTATTGACAGAAGAACTTGTTTTACTTGCCCACGGGTAGTGGAAACTGAAGTGGAAAGAGCATGTGTTCTGTAATTGCCCGTTATAATATGAGGACATACGTTTTAACATGCTTTAAACACTATATTTTGTTTCTGACATCCTCAAGATGTCAGATAAGGAAATTCTGTGTGTAGTGTTTTCCAACCCGGACGTAGTCAATACTTCGGCCAAAGCCTGCTAACAAATTTTAAGACGACGACAACATTTTATTTATGAATGAGGTTTTAACTCTATATAATTGTGTTCTGATATTTTGTCTTAACCATCTCGATGAGCTTGTATCATCAGCTATCAATTGTTTTAACTGTTAACATCAGTCTTTCATAACTCTATTATTAGTCTGGTACATATAATTACGTAGTCTGAAAGTACTGCTGCTGTGAATGTTTTATGTGTGGTGAGACTTTAATAATAAACATATCTCTGTATTCTATGTCAGCGTGATCAGTGCTGTGACAGTTTGCAGTACTGTCTAGTATGATTCATCGAACCGTTTACCCAGAACTTCTTCTTATTAATAGCTGTGTCTATCCAGCAGCTATTAATGATCTCCATGTGTATCTTGTGTGTCTACTGTCTACCACACAAATTATAGACTGAAGAATTAGTAAAGTTGTCCCGGAACACAAACAGTCTGGTAATAAATTACTTTAAAAAAGTCTCGTTCGAGAGAGAAAGAAATGATATACATGTAGCTCGAAGGGACCTTGTTAATTAGAAATATTTTGTATTTCGGACAGAAAAAATAAATTGCGAATGAAATTGTTTGGATCACTCCTTCGGCAGACAACACTATTTATCGCAAAGACTCGGGTAAGGAAAAATGCTTAACTGTAAAACCATCAATCATTCTTCGTTTGATATCGAAGCTGACAAATTGTTATTCAAGACATTGTCAGTATCAAAGCCGAGGTAAGTTATAGTCAAACTTAACGATATCTATAGATATACACACGGAAACTTTGACCTTCCAGTACTATAGATTTCTCCAACCTATACGTACTGATCAGAAAGGTCCTAATACCAGATACTTCTACGCAATAACTGAAAGGTTCGGAGAAGTAAAACACACTTGTGACGTAAGCCTGATAAATTAGTAAATATTAAATGTGATGTGAAATAAAATAGTTTTTGCCCACTTTTCATCGCGGAAAAGCAGGAATTTTGAAGAAAAATGACGAAAAACTTCATTTTTTCGGTACCCCACATGGACGCCATCTTGGGTTATGCAAACAGGCTCAAAATGACTCCAATATGATAAACTATACAGTCACAGTGTCAGCTCTCTTTTTTTGTCGTTACGGAGATAGCACAGAAAGATTGATAGGACACCCCACCCCCCAGGCCTGGTAGGCTTAAACTAAATTATGTCTTGAATTATGTGTAGCCATACCTGTGCGACTATCGTCCATTCTCGGTCTTCCATGAGCAACTGGGTACTGGCATTACAAGAGGTGCAGTTTTCGCGGACAGCGCACCAGCTGTCCGATTGAGCTTTAGATGTTCCATATCTGAGACAGGAGTCATTGTCTATACTTTCGTATCCTGAATACATAGAGAAGTTGGCGCCGAAATCTTCCACTGGGCCACAGCGATAACCAAGAGGTGGAGCACCGAAGAACGCCATGGCAAGATGATTGAATGGAATTTGAACATAATTGTATAACATTAAAACACAGACAAGGATCTGATATCGCCCCGGCTGCCCCAGGTGCTCGAATAACCGGTCAATCGAGACTACCATCTTGCGAGTTCGGCTGCGGTACTTTTATGCCGTATGACGAACACTGTTAGAACAGTGATCGAGTCAACTTACCCTCTGACCCAGTCCCATTTAACGCAACAACAGTACACACACCGTCATAGACTGGTGCACACACTGACTGAGTATACTGAGACTATGTCGTCAGACCAAGGCAGTTGCACAATCTGCAAGTAGAGCACTAGGCTTATTTATTTGTTTCATGAGGATGACCTACGGGAACTGCAGCTGGTCCCATTTACAGGCTCCGACGACACATGACATGTAATAACGTAACGTGCATGTAACAAACAAATAGCACATAAAAATAGAAATGAATGGATATATAACAACATTATAGCACAATTAAAGCATGTAATGTGTATGCAGCATGTATATAAACATGATTATAAATACAAACTTAGGATATATACAGTTAATGATCGGCATATTAAATACTAAAACATAAATGTTGCTTTAACATGTTTAAGAAATATAAGAATAAAATGTCTAAGATAGTAAAATGTGACGAATCTTTGGCTGAAAAGATGTAGTAGGACTAAAAATATCAACAGAGTCGTTCACGTTCACGATATCGTTAAAGTTGTTCATTGAACTGATCAAAGGGGAATACTTATGTACGTTTATTCGACTTATTCGACTTGATTGCTAAGACTAAATGTATCGGAAATGTGCATTATAGTACATGTACGTATAGTAAACTGTACAATTCTTTAGTTTGGCCAGTGGTAAACTATGGTGCAGCTATCTGGGCCACAAGCGCTAGATCTTGGAAAAACGAGAGCTTGTCGTTGTTTTATGGGTGTTGGGAGACCTGATATATATGCCCCGAATGCGAGAGTCTGTGGCGATATGGGATGGGAACTACCGATTGTTAGACAATGGGGTGATGTAGGTAGACTGTGGTGCAGAACTATGAACATGGAAAACAATAGGATTAATAAGAGAGTGTTATTATGGGCCAATTTACAGGCGAAAAGTCGGTGTACAAACTGGGTATTTAGGGTACAAAAATGTTTGGGAGAAAATGACCTAAATCATGTGATGAATGTTAACGTTGTGTATGCATCCCGATTTGTTCAAACCGCCATAAAAGAGAAAATTTTCACCAATTATTTGATACAATGGAATAACGAAAAGACCAGCATCTAAATCAGGCCAAGGGCAGAACAAATTGAGATCATATAGAATGTTTAAACATACATTTGGTGAAGAAGAATATATAGACGACGAATTTACCGAAAAATTATAGAAGTGCTTTGGCAAAGTTTAGATTAGGTGTTGCACTTTTACGATTGGAAACGGGAAGATATGAAGGTTTATCTATTGACAGAAGAACTTGTTTTACTTGCCCAGGGGTAGTGGAAACTGAAGTGGAAAGAGCATGTGTTCTGTAATTGCCCGTTATAATATGAGGACATACGTTTTAACATGCTTTAAACACTATATTTTGTTTCTGACATCCTCAAGATGTCAGATAAGGAAATTCTGTGTGTAGTGTTTTCCAACCCGGACGTAGTCAATACTTCGGCCAAAACCTGCTAACAAATTTTAAGACGACGACAACATTTTATTTATGAATGAGGTTTTAACTCTATATAATTGTGTTCTGATATTTTGTCTTAACCATCTCGATGAGCTTGTATCATCAGCTATCAATTGTTTTAACTGTTAACATCAGTCTTTCATAACTCTATTATTAGTCTGGTACATATAATTACGTAGTCTGAAAGTACTGCTGCTGTGAATGTTTTATGTGTGGTGAGACTTTAATAATAAACATATCTCTGTATTCTATGTCAGCGTGATCAGTGCTGTGACAGTTTGCAGTACTGTCTAGTATGATTCATCGAACCGTTTACCCAGAACTTCTAAACTTCTAAATTACTTTAAAAAAGTCTCGTTCGAGAGAGAAAGAACTGATATAGCTCGAAGGGACCTTGTTAATTAGAAATAGTTTGTATTTCAGACAGAAAAAATAAATTGCGAATGAAATTGTTTGGATCACTCCTTCGGCAGACAACGCTATTTATCGCAAAGACTCGGGTAAGGAAAAATGCTTAACTGTAGAACCATCAATCATTCTTCATTTGATATCGAAGCTGACAAATTGCTATTCAAGACATTGTCAGTATCAAAGCCGAGGTAATAGTCCATGGGCCCAGGCATATATCGGTACCATCAGAGGAAACCAAACTTTAGGGCTACTAAGTTATTGGTAGGGACTATATGATTATTTCAATATGTGATAACCGTTCCAGAAGAGCAGCTTAGTGTATATTTTGCATTTTTACCATTTTACCATTCTGAGATATTGACTTTTTTGGGGAAAATCACACAATGGACTACTGAGACATCCCATGAAGGTAATATCATTCAACAACAGCTCCGGATATCCAGAATTGTTATCTGCACAGTTACAACAAGCATACTTCCCATCTTGAGGCACATGCTTTAGTTTGGTATTCAAACGGCTGATTTGCACGCTGGATTTTGTGAAATTTTGCGGATTTATTATTATCATTATTTACGGAATGTTGTGTGTCCCATATGAGTGCCACAGTCCTAATGGATCAGCTACCCATATGTACCTTGTTTGCAGGGAAGCACAAAGGAGGACCATCCAGCTGGTTTCAACAAAGTTGTAGAATTTTTCCTTCCCATACCCCCGAAATGCACATTGCAGCTGAATATATGAAAATTACAATGTAGCTCAAATTTGATATAATTTTTCGCCCCACCAGAAATGTTTCAGGTTGTGCACACTGGAAAGTATATAAATGTATTTTATAATGTCATAAGTGTATTGTATAATAAATACTGGTCCTAGGGGGCCACACCTGCAATAACACTGGTGAAAACCCAGACTCCTACTTGCCCGTTTTGTTTTCTAGGTTATACCTAGTATTCATTGTTTAGTATCTGTGGGTGCAAGTTTCGGGTTATTTTAGGTCGAAAATTCTTATTTCTGACCAGCGAAACCCTCATCAGGGAGCCTATACGCATTGACCGTTATGGTCAGATTTTTTATTTTTTTCAGTATTTCACTGATGCTTTTACCCCGCCTATAGCATAATTGTGGCTGGCTGGTAAAGTTTTCGGCATGTTTGTTTGTGATCCAGTATTTCTTTAAGATCCCTTTCAGCCATTTCGTGTATGGATTGAAAGTCGTTATGACGCATACGTCGTTTCAGTACAGACTTATTCTGTATGCCCTCGTTCCTCTTGAGGTATTTGTTTCTGTCGGTAATTTCCGAGGTAGAGTATCCTCTCATTTTAAGCTTTTGCTTGAAGTATTCTGACTAGTCTATGTAGTCTGCAGTATTATTGCAGTTTCGTATACATATCTTTCAGTTCTCCCGTAATGTGCTGATTTGCTGATTTGCTGTACACCCCTGTTGGCCGACCTGTATCTGTTCTCTTATGAATATGACTACATGCAGGCGCTTTCAAAAACCGATCCATTCAAAGCCCGTTCCTTCTCATTCACCAAACGCTATATAGACGATCTTCTCGCTGTGGATAATCGCTATATAAATGACGCAGTGAAGGATATATATCCACCTTCACTGGATTTGAAGGAAACTACAGATAGCCCTACAGGCACATCTTATTTAGATCTCTATCTCTATAAAATGAAGCGGGCATTCTCTCTCGTCGACTTTATGACAAAAGAGATGATTACAATTTCGACATCGTAAACTATCCCTTTCTGGATAGTAATATTCCAGTGGGACCTGCATATGGCGTATACATATCTCGCTTAGTAGCATTTGCTAGATCCTGTGTTAAATGTGATGATTTTAATCAACGTCACAAAACATTGTTGCAGAAACTTATAAAACAGCGCTATTCCACCAAGCGCCTCCACTCAAAGTTTCTGAAATTTGGCGATACATATCGCATGCTGATAGCAAAATACGAACGTAGCGTGCAAGATCTATGGCGCTACGTTTCGTAACTTGTGTCTAATTCCGCTTAACCCGGGGCTAGGGGCCGTATGAACCCATGTACTTCAAGATCCTCATGGTGCTCATATGAACAGACACAATCAAAGCGTGACTGAGATACATCTTTTTTAGATGACGACTCTATAACGAATATTATGGATTAAGAATACTGATCAGTGATACGGATTTGATATTTTTGGAACATCATGATGTCTTGCCGGCATCATTGAAAACTGTTGACCGCTTCTCTCTTGCAGGAAACAAGCCTATGTTTATGCATACTATGATTGTCTTTTTGAATTTGGTGCTAATACTGTTATGTGGAAAATGGAATAGGTCTTTGGATTATGGACGCGGATATTCTCTAATGGACGACGGCTGGATTATGAATGACGGACTAGACGCTTGTAATTTGTAGGTTTCAGTTGGCTTTGTTTAGCATTTCACATCAAGTATTGAGTCAGTCGAACATCTTTTCCCCTTGAAAACGGCAACGTCTAGATAATTGACCTCGTTTTCAGATATTTCATACGTGAATTTCAATGGAGTATGTGCGTTATTAGCCATCTCAAAGAAACTCTCAGCTACGGCTTTATTTGCCTGTAGTAGTATGAAGCCATCATCCCGAAAAGTTTGTGTAATATAATCATTTCTTTGTGTGGGAATGTGGCAATTAGCCGATTGATATGCTTATATATCGCTATATCGCACAGTTCCGGGGAAGGGACTGCTCCCCGTGGTGCTTATTCAGTTAGCTTTGTTTAGGATTTCACATCAAGTATTGAGTCAGTCAAATATCTCTTCCCCTTGAAAACGGCAACGTCTAGATAATTCGCCTCGTTTTCAGATATTTCATACGTGAATTTCAATAGAGGATGTGCGTTATTAGCCATCTCAAAGAAACTCTAAGCTACGGCTTTATTTGCCTGTAGCAGTATGAAGCCATCATCCCGAAAAGTTTGTGTAATATAATAATTTCTTTGTGTGGGAATGTGGCAATTAGCTGATTGATATGCTTGTATATCGCTATATCGCACAGTTCCATGGAAGGGACTGCTCCCCGTGATGCTCCGACAATATGTCTGAAGTGTTAGTCCTGAAACCTGGATTCATACTTTTTAAGAATCAATCGTGCTATTTCAAGCAACAGATCGATGGGAGGTTTTTGGATATATAATCCATGTTTTCGTATAGGTAGTCCGATCACTTTTTAGTGCTTCTAGGATTTCATTGAATCCGAGGTTCGTGTATAACGAGGTAATGTCATACGTAATAAGTAACGTATCAGTTGGTATCCGACGTTGTACAATCTCATTGATGAATACTGAAGTATCGGCTGAGTAGGTTTCTCGTTCCCACACTATGGGGATAAGAAGAAATCCAGGTAGCGCCCTAGTTTTTCAGTAGGGGCCCCGCATTGAGGTAGCTCAGGTTTTACAGGATCAAGTTTTTTAATAGCCTCTTCTACCTTATGTATTATTGTAGGAGATATGGTGTAGGCTTCCTGGTCGAAACTTTCAGCAGAAAATTCAAAGTCTCTGACTAAGAACTCCACTAGCATTCAACCTAGCGACTGTCTGTAGTACCGTACCATTTTCATGGTGTTTTCCATATTCATGGATTTTATGTCGGTATAATGTATACCATCGTACAGCTGTCTTTGCGCTTCCACTATGTAGTCCTTTTTATAAGAATTACGGTGGTATTGTTTTTATCAGCTCGTCCTTCTGTGCGCAAGATTATATTCTTTGTGTTTGAGAAAGCGAGAAAAATGACGGCTGGTAATAGCCTTCTTCTTTAGTTTCCGTCTAGCCATATTGTCTATGGGTACTGAATATCTCTCCGTGGCTTTGTGCCGTGTAAAGAGATGGCCGGGCATTGGCAAATGTATAGGCTATATACCTAGCAGGTGTTCTCTGATAGGACAGAAATGTTTCTGGTGTGCGCTGATTGGTCCACTCTTTGGTGAATCTCATTGGATAATTTTGGCGCTCACACAGGGCTGCATTGTTTGCTGCAATCCCCTCTTTTTGCTCAAGCTCCGGTCAGTTTACCCATCAGTGTGGTACAGCCAGTGTATAGGCTGATTGAGACAGAGATAAATATATTTTCTCGATTTGGCGAGCCTGTATTAAAAGCGCAGCTGTCTGTTCAGTACAGTGTAGGCGAATTAGTGTATATCGCACCTCTCAGAATGTATTAAAATAAACATGTATAATCTAGTATTCAGACTGACACAGTATAATTAACTTGTATGTCAGACTCATACTGCATTAGCTGCATTGATTTCTAACATCCTTCTGTGCACAAGATTATATTCTTTGTGTTTGAGAAAACGAGAAATTTGACAGCTGGTTTTTGCTTTCTTCTCCAGTTTCCGTCTAGCCATATTGTCTATGGGTATAGTGAATATCTCTCCGTGGCTTTGTGCCGTGTAAAGAGATGATATTATATGGGCAATATGGCGCAAGAACAAAGTACCTGCTGGTTTGTTTAGCACATGCAGATAAACCATATGACAATGGAGGCCGAGGTCTCTTATCAAGACAACGGTATATGCGGCTTTAGATATCTGCTGGTTTGTATAGCACATACAGATATACCGGAAATATGACAATGCAGGCAAGTCTAGCAGGACAGTAATAGTTGTCTTCTGTTTTGACTGGAGGTATAGTTCACCACGGGCAATCATGGTCGGGTCTGGGTAATTCCACAGAAATTACTACAAGGATCAAAGAAGACCAAAGGTCAACTTCGATACACGTGTTGAACCAGCGAGACACGAAGTCAAGTCATATAGTATAATAAATACTGGTCCTAGGAGGCCACACCTGCAATAACACTGGTGAAAACCCAGACTCCTTATAATAAATACTGGTCCTAGGGGGCCACACCTGCAATAACACTGGTGAAAACCCAGACTCCCAACCATGAAAACAAAACGGGCAAGTAGGAGTCTGGGTTTTCACCAGTGTTATTACAGGTGTGCCCCCCTAGGACCAGTATTTATTATACTATACCTCGAGGAATCTGATGCTGATAACAGTGATGAAGACTAGACTACTGATCCATGGTGTGAATGTTTTGGCACAATCACATACATTCATGGCTACAAATATGCATGAGTAAAACATAGTACATAAACATGCCACAGTAGCGTGGTGAAATTTGGGTTATACATAAATTTCACTTTTTGGACGCTTGTTGGAACTAGGGTAGGGGAAGGACAATTCCTATAACTGTGGTAAAAACTTGTAAAATGTTCATAAATGTTTTCCTCATACAACATGTGCATGTTGTAGGCTACTGCGGTTCAGTAGCACTACCCAGGAAACTTGTATGACAATATTATAAATTAAAATGTACTGAAAATCGCATAATCAACAACATTTTGATAGGCCCTATTGTTCGCCCCTTTCTGCCATAAAACAAATTCTGCCTTCAGGAATGACAGAAAGGATTATTCGGATGGTATAAATAAAGCATTTCAGACATGTATTTGTGGTTTGTAGTTCATTCTAGCCCCATGTGAAACAGCAATTGCATCATTAGTGAATGTTTCCGAGTTTGCCTTTTCGCTTTCATTATGCGGAGGATGGGTACATTCCAGAGATGAAAACTACCAATAAGCTGCCAGTCTGCAATGGTTATCACATCAAAATATGATCTATATATATACACCAATTAAAAAATCATAACTAGGATTGGTTTCCTTAGATGGTACCGACAAGTGGAATTTCTGGTCTGGGCCCATGGACTATAAGTTATAGTCAAACTTAACGATATCTATAGATATACACACGGAAATTTTGACCTTCCAGTACTATAGATTTCTCCAACCTATACGTACTGATCAGAAAGGTCCTAATACCAGATACTTCTGCGCAATAACTGAAAGGTCCGGAGAAGTAAAACACACTTGTGACGTCAGTCTATTGTCCCAACGCTCCATTATTTTTAAGGAATGGAGAGTTGCTCGAACATTGCTTTTCACGGAATGGAGAGTTATGGTAGCTAGAGCCTGTACCAGTTTCAAGAGAAACACACGCAATATACTATTCATTACGTTTACTAATGTTGTGATAACGCATATATACGACATAAGATTACTAAACTATGAGTGAATTAGTTTAATATGAGGAGTCCCTCGACTCGTGTTTCTCTATGATAGTATGCTTGCGAAACATTTATATACATGGCAGATAAACAGGTCGCTTTAGTGACGGGATGAGTGGTCTGCATATTACGAGTTGACAGCTCAAACGGGATTGTCTTCCATACCGTCTATGGGTTTAAACGTGTCTTCCGCGTTGTTCTACGAAAGGGCTGAAACCTGATAACATTTTGTGCCACTTCTATACTGTGATGCGATGTACGTCCATGAACAACTGGATGGCCGGTTGGCATCATAACACAGTTAAATTACCCCATCGCCTCCCTCATGTAACACAACATCAATTTAATTGTTCGCGCGAGATCGCTGAACTGGAACAGCCGGAAGGGCAAACTTCAATTTGGTGGACCGGCTTATATATATGACTTCTGTAGCCACGATAGTCAAGTCATTTAGCTACATGAAAAAATGATAGAAAAGTAGAGTGGTGCAATCTTTCAACACTTAATAATAAGGCATGGTATACCAGCACACGTTTATAGACATAATAACCCGAAATAGCTTTCTCGTGGTAGATAATTCACAATCACACAGAGATGCAATATTAGTTCTACAGTTACTCCATGTGATTTGAGTTCAACAGTTTAGAGCAAAGGATTAACTGAAATATATATCCCACTTGGGATATTAAATCCAAGTTTGGATATGGAAATTTAACCGAATTCGGATATTTTGACCTATTTTCATACTAAACGACAAAATGACGAATTTCGGCAACTAATTAAGCTACAAAAAAACGATATAATCTACTTCACAAAACTGCCAATGCGATTGTATAATTTTGCTGATTTTTCCTCGCTGAAATTATTCAGTGTGATATTGCAATTATGTGCATTATTTGTTCGTGTTGTCGTTGTAATGTACAGCCCATCTGTCACCACTGTCTTTATACTAACAGAAAAACTATCAAAATATGTCAGCTTAAAATATGAAAGTATAAAAAATACAATGCGGGATATGATATCCCAGTTCAGATATATATACCAGTTAGTCCTTTTCCCTGACCTGTTCAACGTGAAGTATCCCATAGCGTAATTCGTCACAGTAATCAGTAATCCAATCTGCGAAATACAACACAGCAATCGGTTCGCGACACACAGTAATTCGTGACACAGTGAATAGTAATCCAATATGTGAGAACATTCATTTCGCGATACAGTGAATAGTTAATCCAATATGCGACACAGTCAGCTAGCGACACAGTGAGTAGTGATCCAGCATGCGAAACAGCAATCAGTTCGCGACACAGGAACTAGTTCTCCAATATGCCACACCATCAGTTCGCGACACCGTGATCACTTTGCGACAGAGTAATAAATTTGCGATACACGGCAATCAGTAATTTAATCTGCGACAGTATATATCCAATCTGCGACACACAGTAATCAGTTTACGCACAGGGCAATCAGTAATTCAATCTGCGACAGTATATATCCAATCTGCGACACACAGTAATCAGTTTGCGCACACGGCAATCAGTGATTCAATCTGCGACAGTATGTATCCAGTCTGCGACACACAGTAATCAGTTTGCGACTCACTGAGTAGTGATCAGTAGTCACTATGCGACAAAATGATCAGTAGTCAGTTTGCAACAGACTGATCAGTAATAAGTTTGTGACACATGGGAATCAGTTATTCAATCGGCGACAGTATGTTTCCAATCTACGACACACAGTAATCAGTTTGCGCACACGGCAATCAGTGATT
>JAVTVY010014066.1:0-51760 GCA_036873755.1 Hanleya hanleyi
TGACATATCCTCGCTATATTGTGGCAGTGTACTAGCACCATGGTGCTTAATCTCATAAATATGATTGTGAAGCTTTCAATGACATATCCTCGCTATGTTGCGGCAGTGTACTCGCACCATGGTGCTTAATCTCATAAATATGATTGTGAAGTTTTCAATGACATATCCTCGCTATATTGTGGCAGTGTACTAGCACCATGGTGCTTAAGCTCCTAAATATGATTGTGAAGTTTTCAATGACTCGACATATCCTCGCTATACTCTGAGATGTACTAGCACCATGGTGCTTAATCTCATAAATATGATTGTGAAGTTTTCAATGACATATCCTCGCTACACTCTGGCGTTGTACTAGCACCATGATGCTTAATCTCATAAATATGATTGTGAAGTTTTCAATGACATATCCTCGCTATATTGTGGCAGTGTACAAGCACCATGGTGCTTAATCTCATAAATATGATTGTGAAGTTTTCAGTGACATATCCTCGCTATGTTGTGGCAGTGTACTAGCACCATGGTGCTTAATCTCATAAATATAATTATGAAGTTTTCAATGACATATCCTCGCTATATTGTGGCAGTGTACTAGCACCATGGTGCTTAAGCTCCTAAATATGATTGTGAAGTTTTCAATGACATATCCTCGCTATGTTGTGGCAGTGTACTAGCACCATGGTGCTTAATCTCATAAATATGTTTGTGAAGTTTTCAATGACATATCCTCGCTATATTGTGGCAGTGTACAAGCACCATGGTGCTTAATCTCATAAATATGATTGTGAAGTTTTCAGTGACATATCCTCGCTATGTTGTGGCAGTGTACTAGCACCATGGTGCTTAACCTCATAAACATGATTGTGAAGTTTTCAATGACATATCCTCGCTATATTGTGGCAGTGTACTAGCACCATGGTGCTTAAGCTCATAAATATGATTGTGAAGTTTTCAATGACTCGACATATCCTCGCTATACTCTGGGATGTACTAGCACCATGGTGCTTAATCTCATAAATATGATTGTGAAGTTTTCAATGACATATCCTCGCTATATTGTGGCAGTGTACTAGCACCATGGTGCTTAATCTCATAAGTATGGTTATATAATCTGGAATGACATATCCTCGCTATATTGTGGTAGTGTACTAGCACCATGGTGCTTAATCTCATAAATATGACTGTGAAGTTTTCAATGACATATCCTCGCTATACTTTGGCGTTGTACTAGCACCATGGTGCTTAATCTCATAAATATGATTGTGAAGTTTTCAATGACATATCCTCGCTATATTGTGGCAGTGTACAAGCACCATGGTGCTTAATCTCATAAATATGATTGTGAAGTTTTCAGTGACGTATCCTCGCTATGTTGTGGCAGTGTACTAGCACCATGGTGCTTAATCTCATAAATATGATTGTGAAGTTTTCAATGACATATCCTCGCTATATTGTGGCAGTGTACTAGCACCATGGTGCTTAAGCTCCTAAATATGATTGTGAAGTTTTCAATGACTCGACATATCCTCGCTATACTCTGGGATGTACTAGCACCATGGTGCTTAATCTCATAAATATGATTGTGAAGTTTTCAATGACATATCCTCGCTATATTGTGGTAGTGTACTAGCACCATGGTGCTTAATCTCATAAATATGATTGTGTAGTTTTCAGAGACATATCCTCGCTATGTTGTGGCAGTGTACTAGCACCATGGTCCTTAATCTCATAAATATGTTTGTGAAGTTTTCAATGACATATCCTCGCTATATTATGGCAGTGTACTAGCACCATGGTGCTTAATCTCATAAATATGATTGTGAAGTTTTCAAAGACATATCCTCGCTATATTGTGGCAGTGTACTAGCACCATGGTGCTTAATCTCATAAATATGATTGTGAAGTTTTCAGTGACATATCCTCGCTATGTTGTGGCAGTGTACTAGCACCATGGTGCTTAACCTCATAAACATGATTGTGAAGTTTTCAATGACATATCCTCGCTATATTGTGGCAGTGTACTAGCACCATGCTGCTTAACCTCATAAACATGATTGTGAAGTTTTCAATGACATATCCTCGCTATATTGTGGCAGTGTACTAGCACCATGGTGCTTAAGCTCATAAATATGATTGTGAAGTTTTCAATGGCATATCCTCGCTATACTCTGGCGTTGTAGCAGCACCATGGTGCTTAATCTCATAAATATGATTGTGAAGTTTTCAATGACATATCCTCACTATATTGTGGCAGTGTACTAGCACCATGGTGCTTAAGCTCATAAATATGATTGTGAAGTTTTCAATGACATATCCTCGCTATACTCTGGTGTTGTACTAGCACCATGGTGCTTAATCTCATAAATATGATTGTGAAGTATTCAATGACATATCCTCGCTATATTGTGGCAGTGTACAAGCACCATGGTGCTTAATCTCATAAATATGATTGTGAAGTTTTCAGTGACATATCCTCGCTATGTTGTGCCAGTGTACTAGCACCATGGTGCTTAACCTCATAAATATGATTGTGAAGTTTTCAATGACATATCCTCGCTATATTGTGGCAGTGTACTAGCACCATGGTGCTTAAGCTCATAAATATGATTGTGAAGTTTTCAATGACTCGACATATCCTCGCTATACTCTGGGATGTACTAGCACCATGGTGCTTAATCTCATAAATATGATTGTGAAGTTTTCAATGACATATCCTCGCTATATTGTGGCAGTGTACTAGCACCATGGTGCTTAATCTCATAGGTATGGTTATATAATCTGGAATGACATATCCTCGCTGTACTAGCACCATGGTGCTTAATCTCATAAATATGATTGTGAAGTTTTCAATGACATATCCTCGCTATACTTTGGCGTTGTACTAGCACCATGGTCCTTAATCTCATAAATATGATTGTGAAGTTTTCAATGACATATCCTCGCTATATTGTGGCAGTGTACAAGCACCATGGTGCTTAATCTCATAAATATGATTGTGAAGTTTTCAGTGACATATCCTCGCTATGTTGTGGCAGTGTACTAGCACCATGGTGCTTAATCTCATAAATATAATTATGAAGTTTTCAATGACATATCCTCGCTATATTGTGGCAGTGTACTAGCACCATGGTGCTTTCCTAAATATGATTGTAAGTTTTCAATGACTCGACATATCCTCGCTATACTCTGGGATGTACTAGCACCATGGTGCTTAATCTCATAAATATGATTGTGAAGTTTTCAATGACATATCCTCGCTATATTGTGGTAGTGTACTAGCACCATGGTGCTTAATCTCATAAATATGATTGTGTAGTTTTCAGTGACATATCCTCGCTATGTTGTGGCAGTGTACTAGCACCATGGTGCTTAATCTCATAAATATGTTTGTGAAGTTTTCAATGACATATCCTCGCTATATTATGGCAGTGTACTAGCACCATGGTGCTTAATCTCATAAATATGATTGTGAAGTTTTCAATGACATATCCTCGCTATACTCTGGCGTTGTACTAGCACCATGGTGCTTAATCTCATAAATATGATTGTGAAGTTTTCAATGACATATCCTCGCTATACTCTGGCGTTGTACTAGCACCATGGTGCTTGATCTCATAAATATGATTGTGAAGTTTTCAATGACATATCCTCGCTATATTGTGGCAGTGTACTAGCACCATGGTGCTTAATCTCATAAGTATGGTTATATAATCTGGAATGACATATCCTCGCTATATTGTGGTAGTGTACTAGCACCATGGTGCTTAATCTCATAAATATGACTGTGAAGTTTTCAATGACATATCCTCGCTATATTGTGGCAGTGTACTAGCACCATGGTGCTTAATCTCATAAATATGATTGTGAAGTTTTCAATGACATATCCTCGCTATATTGTGGCAGTGTACTAGCACCATGGTGCTTAATCTCATAAATATGATAGTGAAGTTTTCAATGACTTATCCTCGCTATATTGTGGCAGTGTACTAGCACCATGGTGCTTAATCTCATAAATATGATTGTGAAGTTTTCAATGACATATCCTCGCTATACTCTGGCGTTGTACTAGCACCATGATGCTTAATCTCATAAATATGATTGTAAAGTTTTCAATGACATATCCTCGCTATATTGTGGCAGTGTACAAGCACCATGGTGCTTAATCTCATAAATATGATTGTGAAGTTTTCAGTGACATATCCTCGCTATGTTGTGGCAGTGTACTAGCACCATGGTGCTTAATCTCATAAATATGATTGTGAAGTTTTCAATGACATATCCTCGCTATATTGTGGCAGTGTACTAGCACCATGGTGCTTAAGCTCATAAATATGATTTTGAAGTTTTCAATGACTCGACATATCCTCGCTATACTCTGGGATGTACTAGCACCATGGTGCTTAATCTCATAAATATGATTGTGAAGTTTTCAATGACATATCCTCGCTATATTGTGGCAGTGTACTAGCACCATGGTGCTTAATATCATGATATGATCGTAGTCTTCGATGCCTTGCAATACTCCTGCATTGTACTAGCACCATGCTGCTTCATATTATAATGTACGACTGGAATGACATACGCTTAGTCTAGTTAATTTTGTGGCAGCCAGTGTAGGCTACTCTCAAGCGCCATATCAGTGTCGAACGATCAATCAGTATTTTGCACGGTGAGATCTGCTGATATCCTCTCCAAATTCAATTTTGTTGCACGTGCAAATTATTAACAAACGGTATCTCTCTTCCCCACTGCTCGCTCATGTTGTTTCAGCACAGGTTTCCGATATCTAGGCGCAGGCGCCGGTTGAGCGGAAGCCTTGAAATCCATCCAATAGCTGGGTGGTGCGTATTATGGTGCTTACCCCTACGTTAGAGAAATATTATACCTGGCTTGGCGATTGAGACCATAATTGGTGAGTATGGTTGGTTAGTAGTCCAGTATAACGTGACACCAGGCTTTCGTTTTTAATATGCTGTTGTTTACTGACAAGCCTGGTAGTTACGTCGGCTTTCATAGTTAATACAAATCAAACTATCACCTCCAACATAATGTATGAGCAAAAACGGCCCAAAATGAAAAAAAAAAATAAAGAATTTCCCTGCCCACTCACCTTAATAATTGCAAATACCAATACATACTGCATTCATATCACGTAATTTCCAACTCTGACACGTCCAATAACACGAGGGTGCACCTTGTTTATCTGGAGACTTTTCTTCGTGCGATCAATCTTTTCTCGCAATACGGCGACAAAGGAAAGGACTTTGACCCTTATCCTTATATGGGTATATGACGTGCTCACTAAACTGCTCGCAATGTTTGGGGGAACTCCCTGGGCCACAAAGGGGCCTTCTGGAATTATCATATTATGTTACAGAGTATCAATTAAATAACAATTGAACGGCCGTCTTGCGATCTTGCGGGTCCAATGGAATAAAGACAGCACAGATTACTTGGATTTGCTCTTCCTTCAAATTGTACGACAAACGTCTTTTACACCTGTCTTCATCTAGCTTCACAATTTCCTCTCTGGACATATTGGTGTCTATGGCGAAAGATAGGGCAGTGTTTTTCTTTATATATTGTGAGAAATACAACGGTCATTGAGGAATTGTGAATGAATGTGTGAAGAGCAAATCCAAGCAATCCGTGCTGTCTTTATTCCATTGTACCAGTTTGATCGCAACACAGCCGTTTAATTGTTATTTAATTGATACTCTGTAACATAATACGATAATTCCAGAAGGCCCCTTTGTGGGCCTGGGAGTTCCCCCAAACATTGCGTATGATGCGCGCAGTTTAGTGAGCACGTGATATACCCATATAAGGATAAGGGTCAAAGTACTTTCCTTTGTTGCCATATTGCGAGAACAGATTGATCGCACGAAGAAAAGTCTCCAGATGAACAAGGTGCACTCCCGTGTTATTGGACGTGTCAGAGTTGGAAGTTACGTGATATGTATGCAGTATGTATTGGTATTTCAAATTATCAAGGTGAGTGGGCAGGGAAATGCTTTATTTTTTGCATTTTGGGCCGTTTTTCCCGCTCATATGTTGGCGGTGGTAGTTTGATTTGTCTTTACTATGAAAGCTGATGTGACTACCAGGCTTGTCAGTAAACAACGTCATATTAAAAGAGAAAGCCTGGTGTCACGTTATACTGGACTAGTCTCTATAGATAAGACCAGGTCGGAAACCAATTTTTTTCGCAGGAACCTTTTAGGCCCAATCGTTCATAATTTCGAGATTTGCGCTGAAATTGTTGGCACAATCATGCTTTACTTGCCTGTAAATGAAATGGTGTGTACATTCATATCTGAGTTCTCATAGTTTTTTAATAAATCCACAGAGAACGCCAAATAGAACGTCGTCGTTTTCATCGACTACAGACATGGCCACCGTCATCTTATCCGATACTCTCGAACCGAGTGATATGGTGCGCTGTTCATCGAAATGCAGTGTAGTTATACACATTGCTTAAAGTTGAACACTTGGTTCGAGACTATTTCTCTCGCGCGTGTACTTGGATACAGCCTCTGTGTAGTCGAAGAAAATGACATGGTGGAAAAGTGGACAAATTCCTGTTTTAAATGGAATTAGGGAAAACAGGATTGGATTATCACTACTGAAGTAGGTTTCAATAGCTTAACTGTTAATAAAGGTAACTGAAAACAGTTTTGCCAATTTGGTACGAATTTTTTTCTCAAAATGAAGTTTTAGTTGGTTTCCGGCCTGTCCTTATACTTAGACGCAATATGGACTCCAGTGCCACCCGATATATACATCTCGCAATATCTGTCCTCCGATATACAAGGAATGCTACCTGTGGTTCCTACTATGCCATGATGCATCTCAATGAGCTTACATGTACACTCTGGGATCACACGGCTCCATGGGTCGATCGGCTCCATCCGGCAATAAAACAACCCCTTCCCGCTCTCTGTCCATTTGTTTTAGCGAGTTGCTCATCCGTCTGCAATCAGTCTTCAAACATCAACGGTCGGTTGAATTCTCCGCAATTATATGCGTACGTATCACGTGATCAGCAACGTATCGTGCGGATCACGTGACCGTCCGTACGAAGATAATGGCGGAAGTTGAACCTGTCTTGGATGTTTGAAGACTGATTGCAGACGGATGAGCTCTTCACGGCAATCAAACTTTTTGCCGAACTCGATAAAACAACTCGACAGAGAGCTGGAAGGGGTTGTTTTATTGCCGAATGGAGCCGATTGACCCATGGAGTCATGTGATCCCGGACTGTACATGTAATTTCATTGAGAGGCATAATGACGTAGGAGAAACGAACGAAGCCATGTCAACTTGGCTACGTTCGTGTCCGGTCTCTATGTATGACAGTTATTTATTCCCAGTTGCACTAAGTAGAGACAAGGTGTTGCGTATCAGAATTGAGGTCGAGGTCAGAGATCAAAGGCCAATCTGACCTGAAAACACGAATCATTGAAACCCTTTTTTTGAGAGGATTTATATGGCGGAAAAGGTCGCGATGACCCCATTACCCGAGGAATTAAAAATTACAATTTTTGTGTCAGTAGATAGGGGTGGACGACTTGTCACGTACCAAACTTGAGGTCAAGTTCAAATTATGTTTACGGTCATGGAGACCCCGAAATCAGGGATTTTTTAATAATCGCATTTTTTTAGACAGTGGATAGATTAGGGGGAGACGATGTGTCACACACCAAAATTGAGATCAAGGTCAAAGGTCAAAGGTCAAAGTCACTGTGACCCCAAAATCAAATCTCGATTTTTTTTGTATCTGTGGATATATCAAGGTGACGATGTGTCATGTACCAAAGTTTAAGGTCAAGGTCAAAATGACTGTGACCCCAAAATCAAGAAATCATTAAAAATCGACAAGGTGACCTGATGACATATTGTCCATCCCCACCAAGATAGAAGTCCCTGACAAAACTATATTGGCAAAGTGAGCATACGTAGATGTATGGTATTTCAATCTACAGTTTTAAATTACCCAAGCAATACCCTGACGTTGTCATTATTTTCATCACCTACTGGAAATATGATATTGTTCTGGATTAAGGTAAAACGGGGTAACTTTGACACAACTTTATCTCCAATCTGATTTGGAGACCAGAACCACACTATGTCAACACTGGGTACCATTAAGAGTCCACACTGGATACATTTGGACCTGTTCAAATTATTGTTGTGATAACCACAGATATTTATTGCATGTTAATTTGAAAAAGAAGAACATGTGTCAATGTTACCCCATGGTGAATGCCCTGGGGTAACATTGACATGCACCATCAAAGTCATAGCAAACCAGCTGGGGTAACTTTGACATATTGAGCTGGGGTAACTTTGACATCATCATGGGAATCAATGGTGAACGTGGTGTCAAAGTTACCCCAAATACACAAAATTACTGGAAATAGTGGCCAGAAGAAAGAACTGGATAAAGCTACTATAGCAATGATTAGTACTTCTAAAATAGTATATTTTTACTATAAACTCAAAACATTACAGCACTTCACCATTAGAAGTTTTTGTGTCAAACTGTTATCAGTTACACCAGTGCCAACTACATGTTAAGTGGTCATATTATGAAGAGTGTCACATGGCTGGCCACCTACTCCCTGCTACCTCAGTAGATAACAACATCTTATATATAAAGGTAGATAACTGTTTATGAGCTGTAACAATATGCTAATATAACTAAAACAAAAAGTTGTCAAAGTTGTCCCACTGTCAATGTTACCCGGTGTTACCTAACACTTTATATCCGACTTGTCTCTACGTTTGTTGCGAATATTCGTGAAAGGAACAACGGTTGATTTTGAAAGGATATAATCATTATGCGCATGTCAGGATGGCTTTACATCACCAGTCATCAATGCAACCGCAGCCGAGGAATTGACGTATGGGTAATGATCACTTCCTGTCTTATACACCCATCTATAGACGAGGTGGCATATTTTGATCAAGATTTCTGTCTGTATGTTAACTTATGTAATGTATGTAAGCTGTGAGATACCTGCAGTTCCATGACGTCAAAACGTTAAATATCATTAAATCATTTAAAAATTGCTTTGCCCGTCTGTTTGTCCATCTTGAAGGATTATTGTCAGGTTTTCCAATTTCATATAGCATATACCACTAGCAATGAAGCAGAACCCTATTGAAAATGACTGACCTTCATCTATTTTATCATTGTCAAATTCTAGTATTGGTGATATTCTTTGACGGATTACATTCTGTGATCTTCAGTGTACAACTGGTGATTAACTGGAAATTTTAACTGGAAAAATTAATTATCACTATATCAATGGACAATGGTCTGTTCTCGGTTACCGCCTCAAGATGTCCGTTGATGGTGCTGAGCAAATGTTTCCACAAGCCCCAGAAGAACCGTTCCCCCATGCTCGTGTTGCGCATGAGATAAGATAGATTATTGGTAGGTCTTCGTCTGACCAAACACCTGACTGTATTTCTCTGTTCATATATATAAAATATGGACAGAAAATCCACGTATTGTTACAGGTTTCGAGAGGAGAAAAAATTAATTGTTAAAAAGGGTATTGTGTCTTTTCAGACAAGGCCGCATTAATTTCATAGGGAAAAGAAATGGAAGATGTATCTGTAAGACGGGAGGATTTTGACCAAACGGACGAATTATGGAGCCAAAGAACCAAGAATATGTCTTCGAAGGAGGAATTGAGGATCCAAGCTGGGATACACAACCATGTAACAATAAAAGAAGAGCCCGTGGTCGAGTTTGATGTACGTGCAAATGGCCAGCCACTACAGAAGATCCTTGTACATAGATCGGTTAAACAAGTAAGTCATACCAGGTGTATCCCGTGTATGTTATATACACCAGCTATAGCACAAGTGACAAATGTTGCAAACATACATTATCTGGTCAAATATTGACCACGAGGAAGACCGTGACATACTGATTTGTCAACACTACACAAGGATATATCAAATAGAATCGCATCTCAATATTGAAAAACTATCCAGCACACGTTCAAGTGAAGCATATTCTTATAATTCTGTCGCTGTATCCGGTGGATACTTCATGCTGGAAGCTATTCTCAGAGTCTTTGTGCAGCTGAAAAGGCTAGACACATTGGTGTTCCCAGACTTGGCTAGTGTATGCATTGTCTCGAGAATCTTACATGGAGTATGAACCCTGTAACCCTTCTACAACCACCCACTCACCCCGCCCAATAACTTAAGTAGCTCCAGAAAAATGTATATAAAATAGCCAAGGTCAAACTTGGATAGGTGACCGGGCACTTTACTGGCAGGGCTGATAAGTGTCCAGGATAAAAGAAGCTGTGAGAACTCTTCGTGGCCTGGCACATGCAGGCACCGTCTTGATATGAGAGAAACATAACCGAAAAAGACATTAGATCGTACTCACCCACCCACTCATGTAAAATAGCCATTTCTTCCCATGGATAATAGCTTACAGTAATATACTGCTGATTCTTAAAATACTACGTTGACCTTGTCAGTAGTCCAATCATGATAACTAGACTGATTGTTTTGATCTTCCAGGAGTGTCCGGGCACAGGCAGTGATACCGAACAGACCAGACTTGAGGATGATACAACTCCGGTGAAAAAACCTTTTCCTGTGAACCTGTATCGGGTCAATAATATGTGCAGAAATTATACTCCGCTGAACGCTGACTGTTCCAGCCCAAACACCACCTTCTTGACACATGTCCTAGAAACCCAAAACGCAGACCAGATCAGTGATAAGGTAGACCACGAGAGACCACAAACCTGCGAAAATCCATACAAATGCCCATTATGCCCGTTTAGTTGTACCAGGAAAAGTGATATGCAGAGACATCAGAGAACTCATACTGGTGAAAAGCCATACAAATGTCCATTGTGTCTGTATAGCTGTGCTCGGAAACACAATCTCATTGACCATGAGAGAACACATACCTGCGAACAGCCATACAAATGTTGATTATGTTCGTATAGTTGTACAATGAAAAATAATCTGAAGATACATCAGAGAATTCATATTGGCGAAAAGCCATACAAATGTTCATTATGTTCGTATAGTTGTAGACGTCAAAATAATCTGAAGAGACACCAGAGAACTCATACTGGTGAAAAGCCATACAAATGTTCATTATGTCCGAATAGTTGTACACATAAAAATACACTGAAGGGACATCAGAGAACTCATACTGGTGAAAAGCCATACAAATGTTCATTATGTCCGTATAGTTGTACACATAAAAATACTCTGAAGGGACATCAGAGTACACATACTGGTGAAAAGCCATACAAATGTTCATTATGTCTGTATAGTTGTACACGTAAATATAATCTGAAGACACATCAGAGAACTCATACTGGTGGAAAGCTATACAAATGCTCATTATGTCCATATAGTTGTACACAGAAAAATCCTCTGAAGGGACATCAGAGAACTCATACTGGTGAAAAGCCATACAGATGCTCATTATGTCCATATAGTTGTACACAGAAAAATCATCTGAAGAGACATCAGAGAACTCATACTCGTTGAAATTCATACAAATTCTCATTATGTGCGTAGTTGTACACAGAAAACTGATCTGAAGAGACATCAGAGAACTCATACTGGTGAAAAGCCATACGCATGACCATTGTGTCCATATAGCTGTGCCCGGAAAGACCTTCTCATTTACCAGGAGAGAACATGGTTCATACTCCATGTAAGAATCACCAGACAATGCATACAGTAACCAAGTCTGGGGACAACAATGTGTCTAGACTTGTGCCTTTTCAGTGACACAAAGACCCAGACAATAGCCGCCTACATGAAGTATCTACCGAGAACATATACCGACGAAAAGACATACAAATGTTCATTATTTCCCTATTGTTGTGCACATAAAAATAATCTGAAGAGACATCAGAGAACTCATACTGGTGTTAAGCTACATACTGGTGGTCAGTGTGTCAGGATAGCTGTGTAAAGAAAGGTCATCGGACCGAACATGGATAGCTCAGCGTGGTGAATGTCTAACCGGATGCGCGCTATGAAATTTGATAAATCAGGGTTAAGTATTTTTTGTAAAAAAAGATGAGATAATTCACACTGGTCATAAAAATGAGAATGCATGCAAAGCCATAAACATACACGTCGTATATATACTTCCGTATTGATTTGTTATGAAGAGTCATACCTGAGGAAAGGTAACTGATTCCGTTATCACCCTTCGCTGTATTAGTTCCATCGAGATAAGTTCTATAAATGACCAGGTAACTTGTTATACTGTTCTTTAGTTACGCATTAATAGAGCATTTCCACAACCGTATGTTCTTATGTTTCCATGAGAAACGGCTCCGCCGAATCCGCCGCCGCCGCGACTTTGAAAGTGGATGTTCCGGAAGCCGTTAAACGTTTTTGGGTCAGACTTTGTGTGCTCACTCCCCAGGCCGATGAAATTTGTTTGTTTGTGTTTTGATGGCTCTGTTCACTATTAGGTGACGCTGTAGGCAGAGATTATAGAAACCTTTCACGATTTCGTCTGAACGACTTTTTTTCATTGAACTCTTATGTGCCATCTTGCTAGGGCTTTAGATTTCACCTGCTTGTTTTTCGTGGTATTTGTTCATCACTTGGTGGCGCTATGGACATGAATGCAGGTAAACCTGTGTAACATGATATCTTCTAAACAACTTTCTTGATTTCCATGAAATCTCGATATAATGATCTTGCAAGATAGGCAAAGGATTGACAACATTTTAGTGGTGTTGGTGAAATCATGGAGGCGCGTTTCTGCATCTCAGAAATTTACTTTCTTTAAACAGCGAAAATAATTATAGATTGCTTAACATGAATATAACATTCCCAGTGTTATAATTCACGTCCCTTGCAAGCCAAACGACCTTTGTTTTAAGACGTGGAATTCTCATGTCCGGTATCTACATTGCCCAGGCCAGACCTGGGAATTTTGCTTCATCATGTAGTTTCGTGATATTTGTTCATGATTGGGTAGCACCATAGGCAGTAAACTTACACAGCAAAATTCATTGGCTCTTCATGAAGTTTATTATTGTGATCTTGTTAGAGAGACCAAGGATTTCCAAACATAAAATTTGTATTTACTTTTTTTTAAATTGTAGTTTTAGGGCTACCTCCCATACGGAAGCGGTCCATCAGCATAATGCTTCATTTATATTTTATTATCCATTTTTTTCTCAATTTATGATTTGATTAACGTTATGGTTTAAAAAATGGATTGAAAGGACATTGATGCAATCAGAGAATATATGCTGCCATCAGTATGATGTGATACCGTATAGAGAATTGCAAGGAATGTAACACTGATACCCCCCTTACCTTGCAGGCCTGCATATTGCATGCCATATGTTGACCATTCAGATGATAAAAGTGGTTGACTTATTGCACAATGAACTTTACGTAAAGGGACCTGTAGACTGCTTGTATCAACAAAGTAAACTCTTTCTTTCCAGAAGCAGTGCTTCTTCTCATTCTAATACTGATGTAATAATTTGACCCTGTTCATTGGTATGGCTATCTGAATTACATTTCTTTAATCTCCAGTGGCTGTGAGGCCCTGGGCTTCCACATGTCTGGAGAGGCATTCTGCTCAATTTTATCAATAAGAAAAATCACAAATTATCACTCGGTTAAGGACAGCTATCCCCTTAAAGGCAGTGTTTGCACCCCCATGACAATTTGCCGTCTGTATCAATAAATATACAAGATAACCATAATAAACTATATATTTTATGAAAGCATACATCGTAGGGATTGCAACTATATGATTTGTATAACTGACGCTGCTACTGTGTAGAAAATATCCCAATTTTAAAAAATTAAAATGAAAACAATAGCGTCCATTTTTCAATTGAAATTTCAGGAAAACTGTTGGTCTTGTTTCAACTTTGATGGTATACCCTGGTAGGAGACAACTCGAACTAGTAAACTTTATCTCATTTTTTTTTAATTTTTGCCTGGTTTTGTTTTTTTTATAGCTATTTTACTAAAATAAATTGAAAAAAATGTACTTTTTTACGGTCGTTTGTCTTAAAAGTTGAATAATTAAAAACCTAATTCGAACTTACAAAAAGTGAGATAAGTTTACTAGATCACCTTATAAGTAACAAGCATGCCAAATTTCAAAAGCGTAGCATGGATACTTTTCGAGAAATAAACGTTTAAATCTCGGATTTTGTACAAAAATGAAAGGCTAGAAATCGGGCAAAATGTGTCCAGCTATACGTCTGATGAATTAATCCCTATTTTTTGCTTGAATTCTATTGTCAAATACATTTTTAATCTGTCTAATGGGACCTACTCGAATTCCTGTTTATTCTGGATAACTATTATACTTAGGTTTTCTTCATCAAGTCGGTTTAAAGTTCAATTTAAACTTAAAAAACCTGCTAAAACTTGTTCACACCTGTGTAGATTATTTCACGTCGGGTGTCTGAGTAAAGTGTCACTGTCATAATTAGGAACAAAATTAAGGATGTTTGCATGGTTTTGATCATAAGGGGGTACACTAATGTAAATAAGTAGGACTAATAGATAATTAGCTTACCATACGGGAAATTTAACAGACAAAAATAATAGTAGCCAAGCCCAAGCTAAGGCAATCTGTTTAATTGTTCCAGTTCCTCGGAAACTAAATGTTTAATGCTAATATTGAAGCACTTCTATTTATAATTTTTATTTCATTTTTTCACCAAATGTTAGAGGAAATAGTGAATATTTGAATGAAGAAATAAAAAAAATGACCAATTTTGACCCTCTAAGGGGATAGCTATCCTTAATGCTCTGTTTTTATATGTGGAGGTCCCTAGAATGTATTTGAACTCGAGATATGAAATGGCACATACCTTTGCATTTTGACAACATAATTACAACTGTTGATAACTATTTATGGACTGAAAAAGTAGAAAGATTTTTAAAGTAGAACTTCTACATGCCTGTTATATGGCACGTTCCATCTGGGAAATTCTTATATTTAATTTAAGTAAAATGGTGAGTTCTGTTGCATTTTGACAGAATATTTGGGCTTAAAGATAATATGTAATGATGACTCAAATGGAACTGAATTGTCCATGTCATCTGTCTGTCCGTCTATCAATTTTTGACGGACTAGAAGCCTATCCCAGTTGACAACCTATTTTTCGAAGGTTATATATTGTATATTATGATATAACATGAACTCATCACCATCGTTGTGGTTGTGATCTTCCAGGTTAATCTTCCAAAATTTGCGTGGGTTGCAACAGCCTCATGCCTCAGCAGTAACTTAAAACCAAGCCGTATCGTCTGATCTGCTGAAACATTCCCCATATCCAAGCTCTGACATACCACATCACTGTCGGAATATCGGTACCAAGACACAGTGATGGACCACACCAATGAAGATGCCCGATTTATGTTGAATGTCGTTATTGCCTAAGTACTATTAGCAGCATTTTCAACAACAATAATTCGCTGACTTCCAGTAAAACATTATCGTGATATGTATTTATTTTTGTTGTGTGGCATTTTTATTTGCCGGTGTGGAGGCTAAGAATGTCCGGTGGCTAAGAGTGTCCGTCTTCTATCTCCTAACCCAGGTAGGACACTTTTCTCCGCATTGGGGACAAGTGTCCATCCTTATTTGCAATAGAAAAGGATATGAAACGGGACACTCAACACCAGGACATTCGTATCCATCACACCGGCATTGTTTCAGATAGAATACTACAGCCTAATTCATACAATCAGGAATAAAAAAGTGGTTGAAATTTTTATGTTCAAACTTGTGTAGCAAAAAAAAAAATAGGCAGTTTAAAATTTTATTTTGTCTGCAGGCCCGTGAAACACACAATCAAGTTGAAATCTCTTCTCAGCGGCAGTACTACTAGGGATGATTCCCCATTGCTGATCCCCAGGAGTATATGCCCCATCTGTCTCACCCCAAAATCAAATTCCCACGCCTAACAGAGGCCCAAATTCCCAAATTGGGAAGATCTAAAGCCCTGTGAGTACCAAATTATGTGTTAAACATGTATTCGGGGGAATTGATCTTCTTCCGTTTTTCACATGAGCTTTCATTGAACATTTGCGTAGATATATTCTGGTCTTTAGTGTAACAGTACATTTAGTGCGATATTGTTATATTGAGTAACTTTATTTTATGCATCACTACACCCTGAGGCTTTTGGTAGCAGGTGTTCCCAGTGCAAGCTCATCTTTGCTGACGAATCTATTTTGATTCCGTAGAGAAGAAGTCGACTCCTACTCATCATACTCATCAGCACTGTGGACGTTTGGCCAGGGATCAATTTGACTCAAACTTTGAGCAAGCACGACAAAACATTGCCTAGTATGACGCGCCTAGCCAACATTTTCAAGAAGATTATTTTATTTCACGCTTCGACATTATTTTCTAATCCATTATGTATTTGTTATAAAGAAAATAGCATTATTAAAATATCGGAAAGTCTAACCACATGATAGACCAAATATTCATTTTTAGTTTATGTCACTATAACGTAACCAGAGCGGACATATTTGTTTATGTTTTTTTTACATTTTCTGGTAGATCCTGCTCCCAAGATATATAGTGGGAAATTTCACTCTCTAGACCATTCCCCTTTGTTTGTGGTAAGTACACATCAAAATGTCATTTCAAGAAAAACAGTTTTCTGTTGGTAGCTCTCAGAAAGTTAACATTTTTTCGGTACATTACCCCACCCTGAATAAAAATAAACACTTCCCTATATACTGACCCAAGTTTTAGTTGGAGGTCTTGTTACCGCAAACCAACATGTTAACAATCATGGCCTCACAAGCGACTTTTGTAACAAATAGGTTATATAGTCACTCCCTTCTTGGATGTCGGTCTTCTGCTAGTATTTTCTGCTAGTCACACTCACAGGCCCCCACAAAAAGAGTCTGGGGATGGTGGTAGATGGATTTAGGGTGAGTTGTCTAAATATGGGGTCTCATGCATAACTCCATGCTTTATATATACACACCATGGTGTCAAACGTTCTTTGGGTGAAGCGAGAAATAAAAGGTTTACTTCCCAACAAAAACAAACACCAGCATATTCTAGAAGTGTCGTTCTATATATTGCCGTCGTCAAATTATTAAATTTGTGTACTTTTACACCTTTGCCGGCCGATTCAAGAAACCAGCTCACTGTCCATTTTATCTGGTTCACAGAGCTGATGGCTCGTCTATTCTCAAACCGACTTTAATTGCTATTGGTCAGTCGCTTGAAGCCTCCATCAGTCAAATATGGAAGTACAGTATGAGGACGAACTTGTCAAACGGTCGAAGAAAAAAAAGTAGTTCCATCTTTGTTCCAGTGGCCAAGTACATTTAAACTGGCTTTTATAATATAACTATTCGATTTCTATTATAACTATTCGAGGCATGTAATTTTGATCCAATGGAAAATTTTGGTATGAACACGTGACGCGTGTAATCTCTTAACGTCAGACCTATCTCAATATTAGAAAAGCATACACTGTAGAGCATACATACATGAGAAAAAGTGCTTTTTTCTAACGGTCACCTAGTTCATCACTTTTCACTAGATGACTTGATAGGGCTATTACATCATCGTTCTTCAATATTTGTATATAATACCGCTCAAGCCGATGCTAGGGCCGCGTGGTCAAGCGTTTCAAGATGTCCACACGAACAGCTAAAATACAAGCATGGCTGAGATACAACTAGAGACACTTTAAAAAGAAACCCTGACATGTTTTGATTGTGAAAAACGTGAAGACAAATGTAATAGTCTCGTAAATGAACAGAGATTTTTACCGTGTGAAATCTTACACATGGGACCAAGTTTGAAGTGAGTATGTGGATGCACGAACAGATTCTAGAAGAAAAGAGATTCTATATTTAGTCCCAGGGCATAACATAACGTGTCGCATTCTGTCCTTGTTTGTATGGACTCGTACACTAGTCGCCATATCTGAGCGGCGAAGAACAAGACATGGCTGCGTAGTTGATAGGTCTCGATTCGTTTCGTTCTCCGCCGCATTCAGAGTGTAAGTAAGTGTTTGTAACTAGTACTATTGGTGGCTTTCGAACCCGAACAGACCATACGTTACGATAGTGGGGAATGGGGTGAGTGAATGTAATGTTTCTGGTCTATTTCCGACGTTGTTTATGACCTTCTTCCAGTCATGGGAAATCATACGGCAGAAATCTGATACTATTATAAGATTATTGATTATTTGTTCATTGTCAAAGTCAGAGAGGGCGTTTTTGGAAAGGAGTTGGTACGATAAGGCATCATTTTAGCCTACGGGTGGTGCCGTTGAAATCGAGAAAAAAATGTCCTAAAAATTATTTTGTTTAATGGAACGACAAGAGAAATTACATGTGCGCAATATGTGGAGCTTCTAGATCAATTGCATTATGATCATAGCTATGAAATGAATTTAGACACACATCTAACCATTATAACTATAATCATAACGCAATCGAGCCAGACCTTTCACAAATTATGTACATCTATTTTCTCTCGTCGTTACATTAAAACAATTATTTTCTAGGACATTCTTTTATTTTTTTTTTTCAATTTCAGCAGCATCACGTATACATGTAGTCCATCTCCTTTGGACTTGTCAAAAGAAAAACCTGTCCATCCTTAAACTCCAATTATTCGACCAAATATATATCTCTTCTTGGATGGCGAATTATATATTTTTTTATATTATCAAACATTGCAGCTACCGAAATAGTTATATAGACACCGTTAATTTACAAGCATTTGTCGACTTCTGAATGAAATATAATATTTGAAAGCTTCTTAAATCGAAATGAGTTAGTGCGTTATAGGAAAGATCAGTCCAAGTTCCGAACGACTCCTTAGTCAAGAAATTATAATGACCATAGTTTGTTGTGGCGCGTTGTACCAGAACGAACAAAGGTGTTATCATTTGAGATTTGTCTTATGTTTAATTATTAGTATTAACTGAGCGTCACGGGTCAGTACAAAGGTACACATATACATAGTTGGAAACGTTGGAGATACTTCAGGTATGTATTCTTGCGGGTCGGTTATCAGTGAACCGAGTGTTGTACGTTGTTGAAGAGTATTTTGATTAGTGCTGAAACCTTGATTATTAAGTTGTATAGCCCGCCTAAAAGCGTATTATGTGATAACGGTTTTCGGCCGTTTGTGACCGCTCTATATCTGAGACAGTTTTCCAGGTACAGTTCCATTTTTGTGTGAGTGGATACTCTTGGGGCAGAGGCGTATTTGGGTAAATTGGACGCGTATCAACATGGTCTGGCCTACACACTAGAAAATCATTGAACCGTCCGTGTAGCCAAGTTGGCATGGCCTCGTTCTTTCCTACTACGCCATGATACATCTCAATGAACTTACATGTACACTCCGGGATCACACGGCTCCATGGGTCGATCGGCTCCATCCGGCAATAAAACAACACCTCCCAGCTCTCTGTCCATTCGAGTTCGACAAAGAGTTTGATTGCCGTGAAGTGCCCATCCGTCTGCAATCAGTCTTCAAACATCAACGGTCGGTTGAATTGTCCGCCATTATATTCGTACGTGTCACGTGATCAGCAACGTATCGTGCGGATGTTTGAAAACTGATTGTAGACGGATGAGCTCTTCACGGCAGTCAAACTGTTTGCCGAACTCGATAAAACAAATGGACAGAGAGATGGGAGGTGTTGTTTTATTGCCGAATGGAGCCGCTTGACCTATGGAGTCGTGATCCCAGAGTGTATATGTAATTTCATTAAGAGGCATAATGACGTAGTAGAAACGAACGAAGCCACGGATGTCAACTTGGATACGTTCGTGTCCGGTCTCTATCTATGACAGTTATTTATTCCCAGTTGCAACTTACACTATAGGTGGAGACGAGGTGTTGCGTATCAGAATTGAGGTCGAGGTCAGAGATCAAAGGCCACTGTGGCCTGAAAACACGAATCATTGAAACCCTTTTTTGTGACAGGATTTATATGGCGGGAAACGTCACGATGACCCCAATACTAGAGGAATTAAAATTACAATTTTTGTGTCAGTAGATAGGGGTGGACGACTCCACGTACCAAACTTGGGGTCAAGTTCGAATTATGGTTACAGTCATTGTGACCCTGAAATCAGGAAATTTGTAATAGTCGCATTTTTTGATAGAATTAGGGGGAGACGATGTGTCACACATCAAAATTGAGATCAAGGTCAAAGGTCAAAGTTACTGTGACCCCAAAATCAAGTCTCGACTTTTTTTTGTATCTATGGATATATCAAGGGGACGATGTGTCATGCACCAAAGTTCAAGGTCAAGGTCAAACTCACTGTGACCCCAAATTCAGGAAATCATTAAAAATCGACAAAGCGACCTGATAACATATTGTCCATCCCCACCAAGATAGAAGTCCCTGACAAAACTATATTGCCAAAGTGAGCATACGTATGGTATTTCAATCTGCAGTTTTAAATTACCGAAGCAATACCCTGACGTTGTCATTATTTTCATCACCTACTGGAAATACTATACTGTCCTGGATTAAGGTAAAACGGGGTAACTTTGACACAACTTTATCTCCAATCTGATTTGGAGACCTGAACCACACTATGTCAACACTGGGTGCCATTAAGAGTCCACACTGGATACATTTGGACCTGTTCAAATTATTGTTGTGATAACCACAGATATTTATTGCATGTTAATTTGAAAAAGAAGAACGTGTGTCAATGTTACCCCATGGTGAATACCCTGGAGAACATTGACATGCATCATCAAAGTCATAGCAAACCAGCTGGGGTAACTTTGACATGTTGAGCTGTGGTAACTTTGACATTATCATGGGAATCAATGGTGAACGTGGTGTCAAAGTTACCCCAAATACACAAAATTGCTGTAAATAGTGGCCAGAAGAAAGAACTGGATAAAGCTACTATATCAATGATTAGTACTTCTAAAATAGTATATTTTTACTATAAACTCAAAACATTGTGCACAGCACTTCACCATAGAAGTTTTTGTGTCAAACTGTTATCAGTTACACCAGTGCAAACTACATGTTAAGTGGTCATCTTATGAAGAGTGTCACATGGCTGGCCACCTACTCCATGCTACCTCAGCAGATATAACAGCATCTTATATATAAAGGTAGATAACTGCCTATGAGGTGTAACAATATGCTAATATAACTAAAACAAAAAGTTGTCAAAGTTGTCCCACTGTCAAAGTCACCCCGTGTTACCTAACACTTAATATCCCACTTGTCTCTACGTTTCCTCGGATATATGTGAACGGAACAACGGTTGATTTTGAAAGGATATATAAGCCTAATGCGCATCTCAGGATGCCTTTACGTCACTCGGGATCAATGCAACCGCAACCGTGGAATTGGCGTATGGGTAATGATAACTTCCGGTCTTGTACACCGTCGATAGACGAGGTGGGATATTTTGATCAAGATTGCTGTCTGTATATTAACTTATGTAATGTATGTAAGCTGTGAGATATCTGCAGTTCCAGGATGTCAAAACGCTGAAGATCATTAAATCATTTAAAAATTGCTTTGTCCGTCTGTCTGTCCATCTTGATGGATTATTGTCAGGCTTTCCAACTTCATACAACATACGCCACGGGCGATGAGGCAGAAGCCTATTGAAAATTACTGAGCTTTATATCTATTTTATCATTGTCAATATCCTTCGGTGATATCCTTTGAAGGATTACATTCTATTATCTTCAGTGTGCAACTGGTGATTAACTGGAAAGCTTCCCAATTTGACTGACCAGTTCCCGTATGTATTAAAACACCACCACCATGCATTATCAACATCCCAACGGAGAATGGTCTGTTCTCAATTACCGCCTCAAGATGTCCGCTGATGGTGCTGAGAAAATGTTTTCACAAACCCCAGAAGAACCGCTCCCCCATGCTCGTGTTGCGCATGAGATAAGATAGATTATTGGTAGGTCTTCGTCTGACCAAACACCTGACTGCATTTCTCTGTCCATATATATAGAATATGGACAGAAAATCCACGTAGTGTTACATGTTTCGAGAGGAGAGAAAAATAATTGTTAAAAAGGGTATTGTATCTTTTCAGACAAGGCCGCATTAGTTTCATAGGGACAAGAAATGGAAGATGTATCAGTAAAGCGGGAGGATTTTGACCAAACGGACGAATTATGGAGCCAAAGAACCAAGAATATGTCTTGGAAGGAGGAATTGGGGATCCAAGCCGGGATACACAACCATGTAACAATAAAAGAAGAACCCGTAGTCAAGTTTGCTGTAGTTGACCGGCCACTACAGAAGATCTGTGTGCATAGATCGATTAAACAAGTAAGTCATACCAGGTGTATCCCGTGTATGTTATATACACCAGCTATAGCACAGGTGACAAATGTTGCAAACATACATTATCTGATCAAATATTGACCACGAGGAAGACCGTGACATACTGATTTGTCAACACTACACAAGGATATGTCAAAGAGAATCGCACCTCAATATTGAGAAATTATCCTGCACACGTTCAAGTGAAGCATATTCTTATAATGTTGATCCATGCGCTGTATCCGGAGGATACTTCATGTTTGAAGCTATTGTCATATTCAATATCATGAATCGTTAGATTCTTGGTATGTGCTTTAGAATAGGTTAATCGGAAGACTATTCTGTGAAGTCATGTGACGCAGTCAGTATGTCGGCACCTCTTCCCACTTCCCTTATATGTGTTGTAATTTGTATAGCTTAAAAGGCTCTAGTCTAGACACATTGTTGTTCCCAGACTTGGCTAGTGTATGCATTGTCTCGTGAATCTTACATGGAGTATGAACCCTGTAACTCTTCAACAACCACCCACTCACCCCGCCTAGTAACATTTAGTAGCCCCAGAAAAATGTATATAAAATAGCCAAGGTCAAACTTGGATAGGTGACCGGGCACTTTACTGGCTGGGCTGATAAGTGTCCAGGATAAAAGAAACTGTGAGAACTCTTCGTGGCCTGGCACATGCAGGCTCCGTCTTGATATGAGAGAAACATAATCGAAAAAGACATTAGATCGTACTCACCCACCCACTCATGTAAAATAGCCATTTCTGCCCATGTATAATAGCTTACAGTGGTATACTGCTGATTCTTAAAATACTACGTTGACCTTGTCAGATAGTCCAATCATGATAACTAGACTGATTGTTTTGATCTTCCAGGAGTGTCAGGGCACAGGCAGTGATACCGAACAGACCAGACGTGAGGATGATACAACTCCGGTGGAAAAACCTTTTCCTGTGAACCTGTATCGGGTCAATAATATGTGCAGAAATTATACTCCGCTGAACACTGACTGTTCCAGCCCAAACACCACCTTCTTGACACATGTCCTAGAAACCCAAAACGCAGACCAGATCAATGATAAGCTAGACCACGAGAGACCACAAACCTGCGAAAATCCATACAAATGCCCATTATGCCCGTTTAGTTGTACCAAGAAAAGTGATATGCAGAGACATCAGAGAACTCATACTGTCGAAAAGCCATACAAATGTCCATTGTGTCTGTATAGCTGTGCTTTGAAACACCATCTCATTGCCCATGAGAGAACACATACTGGTGAAAAGCCATACAAATGTTCATTATGTCCGTATAGCTGTATACATCAAAATACTCTGAAGCGACATCAGAGAACACATACTGGTGAAAAGCCATACAAATGTTCATTATGTCCGTATGGTTGTACACGGAAAAATGATCTGAAGAGACATCAGAGAACTCATACTGTCGAAAAGCCATACAAATGTCCATTGTGTCTGTATAGCTGTGCTTTGAAACACCATCTCATTGCCCATGAGAGAACACATACTGGTGAAAAGCCATACAAATGTTCATTATGTCCGTATAGTTGTACACATAAAAGTAATCTGAAGACACATCAGAGATCTCATACTGGGGAAAAGCCATACAAATGTCCATTGTGCCCGTATAGCTGTGCTTGGAAACACCATCTCATTTACCATGAGAGAACACATACTGGTGAAAAGCCATACAAATGTTCATTATGTCCGTATAGCTGTATACATCAAAATACTCTGAAGCGACATCAGAGAACACATACTGGTGAAAAGCCATACAAATGTTCATTATGCCAGTATAGATGTGCACATAAAACTAATCTGAGTAGACATCAGAGAAATCATACTGGTGAAAAGCCATACAAATGCTCATTGTGTGCGTATAGTTGTACACAGAAAAGTAATCTGAATATACATCAAAGAACGCATACTGGTGAAAAGCCATACAAATGTTCATTGTGTCCGTATAGCTGTGCTTGGAAACACCATCTCATTGACCATGAGAGAACACATACTGGGGAAAAGCCATACAACTGTTCATTATGTCCGTATAGTTGTACACGGAAAAATGATCTGAAGAGACATCAGAGAACTCATACTGGTGTTTAGCCATACATATGCTCAATATGTCTGTATGTAAAAAGATACGAGAGAACTCATGCCGTCATATAGATAGCGATCAATACTCAAAAGTCATATAGCCAGTGATTCCATCTGCACCGGTGTGTAGTGAAAAGTTTCACTGATGAAAATACATATTGATGATTAGTGTGTCAGGGGAGCTGTGTAATGAAAGGTCATCGGACCGAACATGGATAACTCACAGTGGTAAATGTCCAACCGGATGCTCATTATGAAATTTGATAAATGAGGGTTAAGTATTTTTGGAAAGAAAAGATGAAATAATTCACACTGGTCGTCAAAATAAGAGAGAATGCATGATGAAAAGCCATACAAAAGATCGTCGTATATATACTTCGGTATTGCTTTGTTACAAAGGGCAATACCTGAGGAAAGGTAACTGATTCCGTTATCACCCTTCGCTGTATAATTAGTTCCATAGAGATAAGTTCCATAAATGGTCAGGTAACTTGTTATACTGTTCTTTAGTTACTCATTAATAGAGCATTTCCACAAAGTGGCTGCTCTTATGTTTTCATGAGAAACGGCTCTGCCGGATCCACCGCCGCCGCGACTTTAACGTGAATATTTCTGAAACCGTTAAATATTTTCGGGTCAGGCTTTGTGTGCTAACTCCTTAGGCCGGGGAAATTTGTCTGATTGTGTTTTGATGGCCGCTGTTCCCCCCTAGGTGGCGCTTTAGTCCGGGCATAGGGAAACCTTTCTCTCACGATTTCATCTGAACGACTTTTTATACGCACGCCGAAAAGGCGGGTGTGTTATGTGATGGCGGTTTCCGTCCGTCTGTCTGGCTCTCGTGTCCGGTCTATATCTGGGAGAGTTTCCTATCTACAGTTCCAATTTTTGCTGAGTGGGTACCCTACTGGGAGACGATGTGTCACGTACCAAAATGAAGGTCGAGGTCAGAGGTCAAAGGTTACTGACCTGAAAAACATGAAATCACTGAAGTGCTCGTGTCCAGTCTATATCTGTGAAGGTTTTCTATCCACAGTTGCAATTTTTTGTGAGTGGATACGCTAGGTGGAGACGATGTGTCGCGTGCTAAAGTTGAGGTTGAGGTCAGAGGTCAAAGGTCACAGTTTCCTAAAATCAGGAAATCAGTAATCATTGACAGTTTTCTATCTACAGTTCTAATTTCCGGGGAGTGGATGCCCTAGAGGGGAACGCTGTGTTGCATCCCAAATGTAGGTCGAGGTCAGAGGTCAAAGGTCAGAGTGACTGAAAAAATCAGGAAATCATTAATAATTTCTAATTTGTGTGAGTGGATTCAATAGGAGGAAATGAAGTGTCACGTACCAAAAAAATAGGTCGAAGGTCAAAGGTCACTGACCTCAAAATCAGGAAATTATTAAAAATAACATTTTTTTTTGTGTCAGTAGGTACATTCGGGGGACACAATGTGTCACCTACCAAAATGTAGATCAAGGTCAAAGGTCAAGGTCACTATGACCCGAAAATCGTGAAATTGTTAAAAATCATAATTTTTTTAGTACACTGAGAAATTATGGGGAGCCGTTGTGCCAAAATTTAGATCCATGTGAAATAGTCAAGGCCACTGTGACCCCAGAATCAAGGTCAAAGGTCAGTGTGACCTAAAAATCAGGAAATCATTAAAACATACAAACTGTTTGTGAGTGGATTGAATAGGGGGAAATGAAGTGTCGCATTCCAAAAATTAGGTCAAGGTCAAATGTCACTGTGAACTCAACATCCGGAAATTATTAAAAAGAACTTGTTTTATGTCAACAGATACATTAGGGGAACACGATGTGTCACATACCAAAATGTAGGTCAACGTCCAAGGTCACTGTGACCCCAAAATCGTGAAATTGTAAAAAAAATCATGATTTTTTTGTGTCCGTTTTACGTACGGGGAGACGATTTGTCATGTATCAAAATTTAGGTCAAGGTTAATAGTCAAGGTCACTGCGACCTCAGAATCAAGAAATCTTTAAAAAAAATGTGTTTTGTATCAGTAGATACATTACGGGGACATGTTTTATGTACCAAAATGTAGGTCAAGGCCGAACATCAAGGTCGCTGTGAGCCCCAAAATCATGAAATTCATTAAAAATCTGATGTTTTTGAGTCCATTGATACATTGAGGGAAGACGATGTGTCGTGTACCAGAATTTAGGTCAGGTCAAATGTCAAGGTCACTATGACCCCGAAATCAGGAAATCATCAGAAAAGTCACATTTTCGTATGCCTGTCGAAGACGAGGTCGTGTAATGCGATGTTGCGTTCTGTCCATTCATCCATTAACACATGCTGTCCATGTGATATCTCTAGTTTCAAGGCATGATTGGTACCAAACTTTGAGTATACCTTGCTCGCTTGGCAAAGAGAAGTCACACATTTTGAGATCAACTTGTCAAAGGTCAAGGGCACAGTCCCCGAAAACTGAATCTGAGTTTAGCTGATTATATGTTAGGTTGGAATATTCAGAGTTCTCTCCCCTATATGGCATTTGTCCTGTGGAGTTGTCTCCCATGTTTGAAACAGCTACATTTAGTTAAACTGTTGTGACATAAAATCATACATTAATAATTCAATGGGGAGAGGGGTTCTCCATTAACTTCATCGGTTTTAGTGTGGGATATGTGAGCTCTCGGCTCTTGCTTCAAGGTCAACTAGTTACCAAGAGTTAAGCCCATTTTAGTGTATCATTCAATGTAAGATTTGATATATGTTACATTCTCAGAAGCACAAAATTGTATACCTTTCTCTGGATTACTAATTGGAATCAAGGCTATTAAACAACCTTGAACTTGGATCAATGTTATTCCAGATATACGGGCTTATATTGAAGCCCCTTGGGCTCTTGTTATCCATTGAACTCTTATGGACCATCTTCGTATGGCTTTACATTTCACCTGCTTGTTTTTCGTGGCATTTGGTCATCACTTGGTGGAGCTATGGACATGAATGCAGGTTAACCTGTGTAACATGATATCTTTTAAACAACTTGTTTGATTTCCATGACATTTCAGTATAATGATCTTGCAAGGACTGACAAAATTCTAGTGGTGTTGGCGAAATCATGGAAGCGCGTTTTTGCATCTGTTTCGAAAAATGGAAATTTATTTTCTTGAATCAGCCAAAAGTAACTCTAGTTTGCTTCACATGAATATAACATTCTCAGTGTTATAATTCTCATTCCTTGTAATCCAATGACCCTTTTTATAACACGTGAAACTCTCATGAATTAAATCCAGTATGTACATTGCCCAGGCCAGATCTGGGAATTTTGCTTCATCATGTAGTTTGATGATATTTGTTCATCGTTGTGTAGCACCATAGGCAGTAACTTATATAGCACAATTGATAGGCTCTTCATGAAGTTTATTCTTGTGATCTTGTTAGAAAGACCAAGGATTTTCAAGAATTAAATTTTTATTTACTTTTTTTTTTAAATTGTAGTTTTAGGGCTACCTCCCATACGGATTTTGCGTCCCATCAACATAATGCTTCATTTATATTTCATTATCCATTCTTTTTCTCATTTCATAATTTGATTGACATTATGGTTTAAAAATGGATTGATAGCGCTGGCATATACGTAGCAATAGTGTAGCAATAGTGCTATTGACAGCTATCTATATCTAAATCTAGGTTACAGCAGACCCTGCTTACACACTTAACTAAAATGCAATCAGAGAATATATGCTGCCATCAGTCTGATATGATATCGTTTTAAGAATTGCAAGGAATGTAACACTGATATTCCCTTTTACCTTGTAGGCCTGCATATTGTTTGCCTGTATGTTGACCATTCGGATATTAAAATCTGAAGTGGTAGACTTATTGCATAATGCACATAAAGGGACTTGTAGATTGCTTGTATCAACAAAGTAAGCACTTTTGTTTCAGAAGCAGTGCTACTTCTCTCTCCTATTCTGATATAATAATTCGATCATGTTCATTGATATGGCTATCTCAATTACATTTCGTTAATCCCCAGTGGCCCTGGGCTCTCACATGTCTGGATATGCATTCTGGCCAATTCAAATTAATGCCCTTTTTTATATGAAGTTCCCCAGAATTTGTTTGAACACTAGATTTTAAATGGCACATACCATTACATTTCGACAGCATAGTTGCAACTGTTGATAACTATTGTTAGACTGAAAAAGTAGGAAGATTTTTAAAGTGGAACTTCTACATGCCTGTTATATAAACTCTCCTCTATCTACTGACCCAAGTTTTAGTTGGAGGTCTTGTTACCGCAAACAAACATGTTAACAGTCATGGTCTTACAAGTGACATTTGTACCAAATGGATTTATCCAACTGTTGGATAAGAGTTTTTAAGCCACACTGCCCCCCATGGAGACAATCTTCCTGCTAGGCACAAGAACTCGCCGCAAGAGTTTTGGGAGGGTGGTGTGGTTCTAGGGCGAATCGTCTAAATATAGCGTCTCTATACATAACCCTAAACTTCATATATACACAACAGCGTGTGAAACGTACTGAGTGAAACGAGAAATATACTGTTTATCTTCCAAAAAAAACACCAACATTTTCTAGAAGTGTCGCTCGATATATTCTCGTCGGCAAATTATTAAATCTGTGTAATTTCACGCCTTTGCCGCCGGATTCAAAATCCAAGCTCACTGTCCATTTTACCCGGTTCACAGAGCTGATGGCCGGCCTTTTCTCAAACCAAGGGCGTCGCTGCCCATTGAGCGTGTGGTGTGAACGCACCACCGTTTTGCCCGTAGATTGGAAATAGGAAAATTATGTAAGATATACAAAAACCCCAGTTTTGCATTAAAATACGCTAAAATTGATTAAATGAAGCGTAAAAATTTCAATTTTCGAGGGGCATCCATGCTTCTTCAAATTTAAAGCTGAAATTTTGCTCGTACAAAATGGTGCTCAAGCACACGCTAATAGTCAGCCAATTGTGACAGCATGACTACTCCAAAAAGTGCCCAAATACTCGTATCTGATTCTGGTCTTGACGAATTCATTTGCTATATCAACCCAACATGTTTCTGAGTTCTGGTATTGCATGAGATTAGATCTGCATAGATTTTGTGTGTTTGATCGCAACGGTTGGGCACAACTGTTGCAGCATAAACATTAATACAGATATCTAGGCGAATGTTTTATTATTGTGGTCCTGAGATGACGAAATTTGCAGGTGTTCATTCCTGGCGACAGAAGCACCGACGGATATATTGGGATTGGTTTTCATGGAGCGATCATTTTGTACTAACCGTTCACCTGGCTGTAATATGGACAATGCGAATGTGATTGTGTATAAAGTGCTGTGCTTTGCTGATACTTGTTATTCCGTTCGCTATGACGAATCGTGACTGCTACATATGGTAATTTGCATGGATATAAAATGTATATATGTATTATAAAAGTTCAAAATCAAGCTAAAACTTAGTTTCATATTATTTCTTTTTGTGTTCACACTTTTCTCTCCAAACGTGTCAGCGCTCTCCAACCCTCTGCTGAAATGTTAATTTCTTCGATATCACTGCGTATAGTTCGAATTTTGGGAAGGAAAAATACTTTTTTTAATATTCAAAAGTTATCGACTCAATTTTTCTTTTAAATGACGAGAAAAATAACAAAAACAATCTCAACATGTAGTTGATTATATTGTGATGATATGTCGTTTTATATGCCGAAAATCGGCCAGAATGCGTCTACAGCCATCTAGGAGCGCGGAGCTTCCAGGGCCTACGCGGCCCTCGGACCCTCGCCTAAAGTGCTATGATAGTCGAGCCCCCCCCCCCCTCCACTTTTTGGGAGCTTCCGCCGCCGCTGATTATTTCTCAGACATCAGACATGTCAGTTTCCCGAGGCGCAAGACTGGGGATTCTATACGCGAGACAAAAAACGAAGTTGTGCGAATTAGCTATTTTATTTCTCACTCCAATGGGGCATGCTTCTTTTTTTTCTTAAGAAAAATCATCTTACAAACGGCGTAACGTATTTAAAAAAAAATAAAATAAAATCGACGGCAGTTGACAGAAAAATAATATGCTTTTTATTTTGTGATGGGGGCACTTCGAAGCCCACCAAGGGATCATTTCAATCGATCGCTTTCTTGAGAGGTGTCTCCGTTATAGGAATGTGATTGCGCCGATGTCGGATGTCTCGGGACCAATCGGATGTAACCAATCGAGAAACGCCCTAATATACTCAGATAGCACCCGCTACCGCATGGTTAAGAGCAAAAGTTTCTATGTATGATCGTGCCATGCTTTCGGATGATGATCTCTTTATTTTAAATTAATTTCCTGTTTAGCTAATCAGTTGGATTATACTTCATCTGGAGACAAGCTAACTACCTACCTACCAAACCAATAAGCCATGTGCTTCCTGTCCTATTTGTCGATATGCTTTCGCCGTTTACATCTGAAAGTTGCAAAGAACATGTCAGCTTTACCCGGGAAAAAACCCTCTTGGCAGCTTTCCTCGATTTGTGATATACGAATGACGTATTCAAGCAATAAAGGCCGGTCTTCCCCAGTTCTATTAATATATAGAGTTGAGTGTGCCATGCGCTCGTCAGGAACAGGTCCTTCGTGTAAGGCTGTTCATATTTGCCATTGCTATGTTACTTTACTACTATATACGCACATCCATGAATTGAATATCGTACGCACTGATGACAAAAATACTTAGGTCTATCTGTTTCGAGTGATACGTTGTACTGCAAGCGGAAGTACAAGTGGTGAAGGAAACAGAACAGCTTTGGGGATTTTCTACTTACAAAATATTAATTGTAAAATATATTTTTTTATTATTTTACTCCAGAAATATTTCTTCAGGAGTCATTCAGCTATGAATAAAAAAAAAAAAAAAAAAATTTGACAAAATTGTGATAAAGAACTCAAAATTGACAGCATTGTTCATTCACAACCAAACGCTCTAACCACACGGCCAAGAAGCTATGCAACACCAATCACTGTTACAATGCCAATATAACGCCGTCTTCCAAGTGAACAGAGAAAACAAAACTTTTTTTAAATTTCGTGAAAATATGACACCTTCAACCAAAATGATATTTCAATATATGTTTGTGGTATATTTGATAAAATTGAGAACATGGAATTAGATTTTGGTTGGAGGTGTCATATTTTGTATATAAAGGGAATTCCCTGTGAAAATGTACCCAGAAAATATAAAAACGACCAAGCGCCCATTTTCCAACGTTCATCGACGCCGTTTTACGTCACCATTGGCTGTGAGAATTTTCAGTGTAAAATTTCGGTATTTTATATGTATGAAACACAACTTTTCATGCTGTCCTGGAGAAATAATTTTTTCGCTTTACAAAAGTGACAGCAAGAGGGTTTTTCCCCGGGTAAAGCTGACACGTCCTTTGATTTTCCCGCCTGGAACGTTGAATGGGTATATGTCGTGTTTATAATCAAATATGGTAGCCGGAGGCTTCACACGACTGGCCAATCAGAATCAAAGCCGGTTTGAGAAAAGTCGGGCTATCAGCTCTGCGAGATGCGTAAAACGGACAGTAAGCTTGAATTTTGAATCGCCCAATCGGTAAAAGTACACAAATCTGATAATTTGACGACGGGAATATGCTGGTGGTTTTGTTTTGAGTTCAACCGTTTATTTCTCGTTTACCCAAAGTACGTTTCACACCATGGTGTATATATATATATCAAGCATGATGATATCTATAGATTATGTATTTCGACACTTTACCCTTTGACCCCCCCCCCCCCCAACAGTTGTTTTGAGGACCTGTGCTACTAGAGAAAACAACATTTTACATAGGCGTTGGGAAGGGATGCCTTGCTGTTTTCGCCGAGCCTGTTTTACTATAGAGTCATATTGTCATTCTGTTCAAGATATGGTCCTCTTGCTCCTCAATCCAAAATAGAATCTATCTTGTGAGCATTTCGCGGTTGCCATTGATTAATCATCAGGCACGGCGGAAGCAATTCATGATTGGGGGGGGGGGGGGCTACTATCACAGCACAACTAGGTGAGGGTCCAGGGGTCGCGTAGGCCCCGGAAGCTCCAGGGGTCTTAGATGGCCGGAGAGGCATTCTAGCGTATTTCCAAGCAATAAAGCAAGAAATCCTCGCCCGTGTAAACTCCATTTGTGTTGCCTGTTTTCCAAACTTTTTGAAAAATATTCATCGTCAAACAAAATGACGGTCGGAAGAATAGATAATTTAAATATATATCATTCATATATATATTCAATCCAAAGGTTCATTAAGCTTTGATCATGTCACTGGCACAGAGATTTTTTTACTTGTTGGGGAGCCTTCTGTCTCCTTGTGATTCATGTGTATTGAAAATTCTACTGCCGCCGGCGAACGTTCAACTTCTGCGCTACCGGTACGTAGGCTGAAAACTTACTCGCCGTCCACTGCATGCTCCTGTATGTCCATAGGAAAGAACCGATTCTCATTGTTCACGAATTCATTCGCTATATCAACCAATGTGATGAAATACGTACAACATGGTTGATATACATGTAGCGAAGGAAGTCATCAACAACGAGAATCTGAGGCGAATATTTGGTCGATTTTTGGAGTAATCATGCAGTCATAATTGACTGGTTATTATAGCGTGTACCAGAGCAGCAATTTACGAGCACAACTTGTAAATCATGTGAATAAGCAACGATGCTTCTCATGGTTATAACTTATCGGAAATTAAAATCTGATTTCAAAACAGATATAGGTGTTTTCGCGTCACTCTATCGGTTCTTTGTCTTTCTCTGTCTAATTTGTTGTTTCGTGTGTGTATGTGTGTGTTTTTGTTGTTGTTTTTTTTTGTTGCTGAAAGTAATGGTCCCTCCTGCTCCACCGTCCCGGTATCATAGCACAATTAGGTGAAGGTACTAGTCACCTAAGACTGCGAACTGTAAAGAGCATGTTGATGAATGTTTTCATGTGATTGACAAAATAAATATGAAGAATATGCTTTTCTTTTCATCACCTTATTTTTTCTTCTTGAATTCTTTCTTTATGAGTTTGTGAACCTAAAAGTTGCTAACCAATGTCGGTAATAAAAACTAGAGATTTGGCTGGCTCAATAATGCTGGACAGTTGTAAATAGTTTTAGTTCTGCGATAGATATGCGACACAGAAAATTCATTTTACTATTCATTTCGAAAATACGTATTCATTGAAGTATTTTTGCGTTGATATCATATGAATTTTAGAAAAATGTTGGCCAAATTATTGGGGGGGCTTCAGCCCCCGTAGCCCCCGTAGCCCCCGCGGCTCCTCCGTGCCTGATCATGCATGTGTATTGTGACATTCAGCTGACGTACCGATCAAAATATTGTAAGAATAGATATAAACTACTAGTCTTATATATTTGGCATTCCAATTCGATAAATGTTTCATCCCTTCAAGGAAGGTCAGAATAAAAAATATTCGAAAGCTTCTGAAGGGAAAATCCGTTTGCCCGAATTCCGAATCATTTCCAAGTTCAGTAATTAGATCATAGTGGGCAAGTCCAATTTGTTGTGGCGCGTTGATCGCTGATTGTTGCAGGAAAATCCTTTGAGTCATCTTTCTTTCTTTCTTTCATCTGTTTCTTTAACAATCTGAACGGGACAAGTGAGTAACTAATTATTTTGAGAAAAAAAATTAGTGTATCGAATATATGAAGAACCATAATCAAAGTCTTTGACGTATAGACTCAAATATCAATTTACGGACACATTGGCTTTCTTTTCACTCCAAGTTAGTGGATTGATGAAGGGTTGTGGCATGACCATGTTTTTCTTAATCACAGTGTACATATTATTTCTATCTACCTTACCACTTAAAATATGTCTTTCCTTGTCGGCCTACATAACGTTTGCTAATATGGGTTTTCTTTGTCTTACTCTGCACCAATGAGGTAAACAATACATAGGCCTACATGTATTGATGATTGATCGATCAAACACCGCCCGCCGGCAAGTATCTCGAACATAAGAGAACAAACAGCATTTGTAGGATATAACACCATGTTTTTTTTTTCTTGTAGCACCAATAGTAGATACCCAACGTTTTTAAAGGTGGATTTACAGATCAACAACAACAATAAATTAGTGAAGCGACTGTTATTGTTCCTGTTATTGTTGTTGTTACAGAGTACTTTGGAAATTGCTGACAGGCGTACATGTATGCCAAAGAAAAAGGTTTGTATGTGCAGTGCATTTAGTTTCTGCACTTGCAATGTTAAACTGGACGTTTCTGGACGAGTGAATGTTAAATATTATTTAGTACAAGCCTGTAAACCCATCAATAAAGTGAAAACATTAAAATTATAGGCTGTGTCAATTTTGGTCAAACAAAATTACCGTAGAATGATAGATTATCATACAAATATTGGTAAGGGCTATTCGTTTTCTGGGGAATAGTTGGCAATTATATTTAAACAATTTCCCAACTTTATTTTTATATACCAACTAGCAATGTTAAAGGATGTGTGACGATAATACGGGAATAACTCCCTTGCGTGTGATGGAAATCAAACTGAATTTCGTTTTGAATGCAAAACCTGCCAAATCAGATTTTTCTAAAAGTTTACACACTGAAATATCATCCTTGAAAAAATTGCGATGCTTCGTTCTATACAAATGACGATATAATCCATCAAAATGTGCTCCTCGACCTGATTTGGTATTTTCTAGGCATATACAGTGAGGATTTTCTCTTATAACAAAAATATGACACCTCAAACCAAAATAATTTTGTCACACAATATGTTAGGAAGTTCTTTTATTGGAAAGAACCACGAAAGGTTTTAGTTTGAGGTGTCATATTATTGCTACAGGAGAAAACCCTTCATGAAAATGCCCAAAAATACCAAAATAAGCCCAGTGCACATTTTGATCAATCATATCTCCATTTGTATGCAACTGAACATCTAATTTTTTTCGAAGGGGATATTTCAGTATGTAAACTTGAAGAAAAAGTCGTCTATATTACCATCGCACACAAAGGAGTTTTTCATATGTAAACGTCACATATCCTTTGGGAAATTGTTTAAAATTCATTGTCAGTTATTCGGTTAAAAAGGAATCGCCCTTACCAATATTTGTATGATAATCTTTCTTTTTCTGTATTTTGCTGGAGCTTATTCCATATAATTTGGATTGACCAAAAGTGACACAGCCTAATTGTAATGTTTTAACTGTATTATTCGACCATAGGCGTGCACGGTTAACATTTAACATTTACACATGTCCAGGATCTAATTGCACGTGCAATGCCATTTTCTTCATACTCCTTTCAGCAGTTGTAATAATACTCTGTGACAGCAACAATACTCGGTCGCTAACATCTGAAGGCCTTTGTAGTGTCATCCATTTGTTCACTCAAATATGATAAACATAAGAGAGATACAAGCTCGAGATCCCATGAGTAGGGCAATGTTGAAACGTATTTCCAAGAGATGCTTCACCAATGTTGAAAAGATACAAGAATGCAACACATGTTTATTAAGATTAGCTTCCGTAACCAAATTATTTTGTAATTACGGTAAAATGGATAATATTTAGAAAATATGTGTTTGAAATATCCAAAAGTACTTTGGGGTTGAATATTCATTATACTGGCCATCCATGTCAGATAGTCATGTAAATGAAAGCCATTACATCAAGTGCAGCTACTGCAGTCTATTCAGCAAATATGTCTTTGAAATGTAAAGGAGCGACCGGTTGCCTCTGAAAAACTAGACTGGATGAAACTTTTGTATTTTTTTTTTGAGAGAGACTGGGTAGTTTCACAAAAATATGGATATATATTATTCTATAGTTGACCTGTATTTACAAGCCCAGTGTGTTGACACCTTCGGCATTTCACAATTCTTTTCCTCAGCTGTGAAAAAATATTTGCGTATGAACTTGGGTATGTTCTAGACCGGCAAGACGGTTTGAGTATTTGAAAGGTTTAGGTGTTTTAAACACCAAAGCGGCCATTCATCGATCCAGTAAAAGTATATCTGTTATTCCATGCCTCCACGTCCCTTTAAACTCGAGTACGGACGTCTGAACTGTTTAACGTTCCTTTCTGTCTCTTTTAATTACATGCACCTAAATCGATTTTTGTAAAAGGTGAAAACTAGGTAACTTTGACACAACTTTATCTTCAATCTGATTTGGAGACCGGAACTACACTATGTCAACACTGTGTACCACTGGGTACCATCCACAATGGATACATTTGGACCTGTTCAAATTATTATTGTGATAACCACAGATATTTATTCCATGTAAATTTGAAGAAGAAGAACACGTGTCAATGTAACTCCATGGTGAATGCCCTGGGGTAACATTGACATGCATCATCAAAGTCATAGCAAACCAGCTGGGGTAACTTTGACATGTTGAGCTGGGGTAACTTTGACATCATCATGGGAATCAATGGTGAACGTGGTGTCAAAGTCACCCCAAATACACAAAATTACTGAAAATAGTGGCCAGAAGAAAGAACTGGATGAAGCTATACTATATCAATGATTAGTTCTAAAATAGTATATTTTTACCATAAACTCTATAGAAGTTTTTGTGTCAAATTTTTATCACCAGTGCCAACTACATGCTTAGTGGTTATCTTATGAAGAGTGTCACATGGCTGGCCACCTACTCTCTGCTAGCTCTGTAGATAACAGCATCTTATATATAAAGGTAGATAACTGTCTATGAGCTGTAACAATATGCTAATATAACTAAAACAAAAAGTTGTCAAAGTTGTCCCACTGTCAATGTTACCCCGTGTTACCTAACACTTCATATCCGACTTGTCTCTACGTTTCTTGCGGATATACGTGAAAGGAACAACGGTTGATTTTGAAAGGAAATAAGCATAATGCGCATGTCAGGATGCCTTCACGTCACTAGTGATCAATGCGATCGCAACCGTGGAATTGGCGTATGGGTAATGATAACTTCCGGTCTTATACACCGTCGATAGACGAAGTGGGACATTTTGATCAAGATTGCTGTCTGTATGTTAACTTATGTAATGTATGTAAGCTGTGAAATATCTGCAGTTCCACGATGTCAAAACGCTGAAGATCATTAAATCATTTAAAAATTGCTTTGTCCGTCTGTCTGTCCATCTTGATGGATTATTGCCAGGCTTTCAAGACATCAAGATGTCCGCTGATGGTGCTTAGCAAACGTTTTTACCAACCCTGGCATCGTTCTCCTGTGCTCGTGTTGTGCAAGGATTAAAATAGATTATTGGTGGGTCTTCCTCTGACCAATCACCTGACTGTATTTCTCTATCCATATATATAGAATATGGACAGAAATCACGTAGTTGTACATGTATCGAGCACAGAGAAAATAATTGTTAAAAGGTTATTGTGTCTTTTCAGACAAGGCCGCATTACTTTCTCAGGGAAAAGAAATGGAAGATGTATTAGTAAAACGGGAGGAGGTTGACCAAACGAACGAATCCATGATAAAGGACGAATTATGGAGCCAAAGAACCAAGAATTTGTCCTTGGAGGAGGAATTGGAGATCCAAGCTGAGATACACAACCATGTAACAATAAAAGAAGAACCCATAGTCGAGTTTGATGTACATGCAAATGGCCAGCCACTACAGAAGATCATTGTACATAGATCGATTAAACAAGTAAGTCATACCAGGTGTACCCCGTGTATGTTATATACACCAGCTATAGCACAGGTGACAAATGTTGCAAACATACATTATCTGGTCGAATATTGACCACGAGGAAGACCGTGACATACTGATTTGTCAACACTGCACAAGGATATATCAAATAGAATCGCATCTCAATATTGAGAAACTATCCCGCACACGTTCAAGTGAAGCATATTCTTATAATTTTGACCCATGCGCTGTATCCGGTGGATACTTCATGTTGGAAGCTATTGTCAGAGTCTTTGTGCAGCTTAAAAGGCTCTATTCTATACACATTGTTGTTCCCAGACTTGGCTAGTGTATGCATTGTCTCGTGAATCTTACATGGAGTATGAACGCTGTAACCCTTTAACAACCACTCACTCACCCCGCCTAGTAACATAAGTAGCACTAAAAAAATGTATATAAAATAGCCAAGGTCAAACTTGGATAGGTGACCGGGCACTTTACTGGCTGGACTGATAAGTGTCCAGGATGAAACTGTGAGAACTCTTCGTGGCCTGGCACATGCAGGCACCGTCTTGATATGAGAGAAACATAATCGAAAAAGACATTAGATCGTACTCACCCACCCACTCATGTAAAATAGCCATTTCTTCCCATGGATACTAGCTTACAGTGATATACTGCTGATTTTTAAAATACTACGTTGACCTTGTCAGTAGTCCGATCATGATAACTAGACTGATTGTTTTGATCTTCCAGGAGTGTCCGGGCACAGGCAGTGATACCGAACAGACCAGACTTGAGGATGATACAACTCCGGTGGAAAAACCTTTTCCTGTGAACCTGTATCGGGTCAATAATATGTGCAGAAATTATACTTCGCTGAACACTGACTGTTCGAGCCCAAACACCACCTTCTTGACACACGTCCTAGAAACCCAAAACGCAGACCAGATCAGTTATAAGCTAGACCACGAGAGACCACATACCTGTGAAAATCCATACAAATGCCCATTATGCCCGTTTTGTTGTACCAAGAAAAGTGATATGCAGAGACATCACAGAACTCATACTGTCGAAAAGCCATACAAATGTCCATTGTGTCCGTATAGCTGTGCTCGGAAACACCATCTCATTGACCATGAGAGAACTCATACTGGTGAAAAGCCATACAAATGCTCTTTGTGTGCGTATAGTTGTACGCAGAAAAGTACTCTGAAGGAACACCAGAGAACTCATACTGGTGAAAAGCCATACAAATGCTCATTGTGTGCGTATAGTTGTACGCAGATAAGTAAGCTGAAGACACATCAGAGATCTCATACTGGTGAAAAGCCATACAAATGCTCATTGTGTGTGTATAGTTGTACGCAGAAAAGTAATCTGAAGACACATCAGAGATCTCATACTGGTGAAAAACCATACATATGCTCATTGTGTGCGTATAGTTGTACACATAAAAGTGGTCTGAAGAGACATCAGAGAACTCATACTGGTGAAAAGCCATACAAATGCCCATTATGCCCGTTTTGTTGTACCAAGAAAAGTGATATGCAGAGACATCAGAGAACTCATACTGTCGAAAAGCCATACAAATGTCCATTGTGTCCGTATAGCTGTGCTCGGAAACACCATCTCATTGACCATGAGAGAACTCATACTGGTGAAAAGCCATACAAATGCTCATTGTGTGCGTATAGTTGTACGCAGAAAAGTTCTCTGAAGGAACACCAGAGAACTCATACCGGTGAAAAGCCATACAAATGCTCATTGTGTGCGTATAGTTGTACGCAGATAAGTAATCTGAAGACACATCAGAGATCTCATACTGGTGAAAAGCCATACAAATGCTCATTGTGTGTGTATAGTTGTACGCAGAAAAGTAATTTGAGGACACATCAGAGATCTCATACTGGTGAAAAACCATACATATGCTCATTGTGTGCGTATAGTTGTACACAGGAAAGTGATCTGAAGAGACATCAGAGAACTCATACTGGTGAAAAGCCATACAAATGCTCATTATGTCCATATAGTTGTACACAGAAAAATCATCTGAAGGGACATCAGAGAACTCATACTGGTGAAAAGCCATACAGATGCTCATTATGTCCATATAGTTGTACACGGAAAAATCATCTGAAGAGACATCAGAGAACTCATACTCGTTAAAATTCATACAAATGCTCATTGTGTGCGTATAGTTGTACACAGAAAACTGATCTGAAGAGACATCAGAGAACTCATACTGGTGAAAAGCCATACGAATGACCATTGTGTCCATATAGCTGTGCCCGGAAAGACCTTCTCATTTACCAGGAGAGAACATGGTTCATACTCCATGTAAGAATCACCAGACAATGCATACAATAACCAGTCTGGGGACAACAATGTGTCTAGACTTGTGCCTTTTCAGTGACACAAAGACCCAGACAATAGCCGCCTACATGAAGTATCTACCGAGAACATATACCGACGAAAAGACATACAAATGTTCATTATTTCCGTATTGTTGTGCACATAAAAATAATCTGAAGAGACATCAGAGAACTCATACTGGTGTTAAGCTACATACTGGTGGTCAGTGTGTCAGGATAGCTGTGTAAAGAAAGGTCATCGGACCGAACATGGATAGCTCAGCGTGGTGAATGTCTAACCGGATGCTCGTTATGAAATTTGATAAATCAGGGTTAAGTATTTTTTGTAAAAAAAGATGAGATAATTCACAGTGGTCATAAAAATGAGAATGCATGCAAAGCCATAAACATACACGTCGTATATATACTTCCGTATTGATTTGTTATGAAGAGTCATACCTGATGAAAGGTAACTGATTCCGTTATCACCCTTCGCTGTATTAGTTCCATCGAGATAAGTTCTATAAATGACCAGGTAACTTGTTATACTGTTCTTTAGTTACTCATTAATAGAGCATTTCCACAACTGTATGTTCTTATGCTTCCATGAGAAAAGTCTCCACCGAATCCCCCACCGCTGCGACTTTGAAAGTGGATGTTCCGGAAACCGTTAAACGTTTTCGGGTCAGACTTTGTGTGCTCACTCCCCAGGCCGGTGAAATTTGTTTGTTTGTGTTTTGATGGCTCTGTTCACTATTAGGTGACGCTGTAGGCAGAGCATAGAGAAACCTTTCACGATTTCGTCTGAACGACTTTTTTCATTGAACTCTTATGTGCCATCTTCCTAGGGCTTTAGATTTCACCTGCTTGTTTTTCGTGGTATTTGGTCATCACTTGGTGGCGCTATGGACATGAATGCAGGCAAACCTGTGTAACATGATATCTTCTAAACAACTTTCTTGATTTCCATGAAATAATGATATAATTATATAATGATCTTGCAAGATAGGCAAAGGATTGACAAAATTTTAGTGGGGTTGGTGAAATCATGGAGGCGCGTTTTGGCATCTCAGAAATTTACTTTCTTTAAACAGCGAAAATAATTCTAGTTTGCTTAACATGAATATAACATTCCCAGTGTTATAATTCACGTTCCTTGTAAGCCAAACGACATTTTTTTTAATACGTGGAGTTCTCGGAATTTTGCTTCATCATGTAGTTTCTTGATATTTGTTCATCATTGGGTAGCACCATAGGCAGTAAACTTATACAGCAAAATTCATTGGCTCTTCATGAAGTTTATTATTGTGATCTTGTTAGACAGACCAAGGATTTCCAAACATAAAATTTGTATTTACTTTTTTTTTAATTGTAGTTTTAGGGCTACCTCCCATACGGAAGCGGTCCATCAGCATAATGCTTCATTTATATTTCATTATCCAATTTTTTCACAATTCATAATTTGATTAACCTTATGGTTTAAAACAATGGATTGAAAGGACATTGATGCAATCAGAGAATATATGCTGCCATCACTATAACGTGATACCGTAAGAGAATTGCAAGGAATGTAACACTGATATCCCCCCTTACCTTGCAGGCCTGCATATTGCATGCCATATGTTGACCATTCAGATGATAGAATCTGAAGTGGTTGACTTATTGCATAATGAACTTTACATAAAGGGGCCTGTAGACTTCTTGAATCAACAAAGTAAACACTTTCTTTCCAGAAGCAGTGCTTCTTCTCTTTCCAATACTGATATAATAATTTGATCCTGTTCATTGGTATGGCTATCTGAATTACATTTCTTTAATCTCCAGTGGCTGTGAGGCTCTGGGCTTTCACATGTCTGGAGAGGCATTCTGGCCAATTTTGTCACTGAGAAAAATCACAAATTATCACTCTGTTAATGCTCTGTTTTTATATGTGGAGGTCCCTAGGATGTATTTGAACTCGATATATGAAATGGCACATACCATTGCATTTTGACAGCATAATCACAACTGTTGATAACTATTTATGGACTGAAAAAGTAGAGAAATTTTTAAAGTAGAACTTCTACATGCCTGTTATATGGCACGTCCCATCTGGGAAATTTTTATATTTAATTTAAGTAAAATGGCGAGTTCTGTTGCATTTTGACAGACTATTTGGGCTTAAAGATAATATGTAGTGATGACTCAAATGGAACTGAATTGTCCATGCCATCCGTCTGTCCGTCTATCAATTTTTGACGGACGAGAAGCCTATCCCAGTTGACAACCCATTTTTCGAAGGTTATATATTGTATATTATGATATAACATGAACTCCTCATCACCATCGTTGTGGCTGTGATCTTCCAGGTTAATCTACCAAAATTTGCGTAAGGAAAAAGCAATTGCTTATAGTTAGGCATTTTTCTGGACCCGACCATGGCTGGAATAACTTTAGTATTCAGATCATAGACGTCGTCTATCCATCTACTAAGGATTCCCCCTTTGGATTTGAGAGAAAAATCCGAGAGCGGGAATTATTCTGGATGCTAGAACTCGGGTCAGTGTTTCCGTTTCGTTTAAATGATAATGTCAGTGGGTTCGGCAATGCTGCAAACCGCCATTCAAATATATCCAACATTACCCAACTATTTAAACCCTATCAACGGAGACAACGCAGCCATGGTTGGCGAAAGTTTAATAGTTCGATGATTCACGATCATATCACTTTAAATTACTTAGTGGGTTTAACTAACGCACCCAATAGTATACATAGCTTGCGTACAGTTCTGTATGCGTTACCTCTGAGAGCTTTAAATCAAATAGCCAGAGATATACAGCAATCTGCGTCTTCAGGAAATATAATACCATCAAAAATCAGTAAAGTATGTCAAGATATAGCGTATTTTCGGTTGTATCGTCCAGTGAACATCATCGAAACATCTCAAGATCGGCTTTTCTTGAAACTCAACTACTTAGATAAAGGACTGGACATCATTAATTATGTCTCCCCCAACTATGTTGGGGGGAGACATCTAGTGTTTGTGCTGTCTGTCTGTCTGTCTGTCTGTCTGGATGGATGGATGTCTGTCCGTCCCCTTGCCTTGTCTGCAAGATATCTTGAGAACTACTGGATGGAATTTCACCAAACTTGGATGGAAGCTTCACTGGGATAGCCCCCTCATTTGATTAGGTTTTGGTTTATGTGCGTGCATTCATCCGTGTCCGGTGTCCGTCGGTCCGTCCATCTACTTGTACATGTATATACAGGCCTTGTCTGCAAGATATCTTGAGAACTACTGGACGGAATTTCACCCCACTTGGATGGAAGCTTCAGTGGGATAGCCCCCTCATTTGATTAGGTGTTGGTGTGTGTGCGTGCATTCATCCATGTCCGGTGTCCGTCCGTCCGTCCATCTACTTGTGCATGTATATACAGGGCTTGTCTGCAAGCTATCTGGAGAACTACTGGACGGAATTTTACCAAACTTGGATGGAAGCTTCATTGGGATAGCCCCCTCATTTGATTAGGTTTTGGCGTATGTGGGTGCATTCATCCGTGTCCGGTGTCCATCCATCCGTCCATCTACTTGTACATGTATATACAGACCTTGTCTGCAAGATATCTTGAGAACTACTGGACGGAATTTCACCCCACTTGGATGGAAGCTTCAGTGGGATAGCCCCCTCATTTGATTAGGTTTTGTTGTGTGTGCGTGCATTCATCCATGTCCGGTGTCCGTCCGTCCGTCCGTCCATCTACTTGTACATGTATATACAGGGCTTGTCTGCAAGATATCTGGAGAACTACTGGACGGAATTTCAGCAAACTTGGACGGAAGCTTCATTGGGATAGCCCCCTCATTCATTTGATTAGGTTTTGGCGTATGTGGGTGCATTCATCCGTGTCCGGTGTCCATCCATCCATCCATCTACTTGTACATGTATATACAGGCCTTGTCTGCAAGATATCTTGAGAACTACTGGACGGAATTTCACCCCACTTGGATGGAAGCTTCAGTGGGATAGCCCCCTCATTTGATTAGGTTTTGTTGTGTGTGCGTGCATTCATCCATGTCCGGTGTCCGTCCGTCCATCCATCTACTTGTACATGTATATACAAGGCTTATCTGCAAGATATCTGGAGAACTACTGGACGGAATTTCACCAAACTTGGATGAAAGCTTCATTGGGATAGCCCCCTCATTTGACTAGGTTTTGGTGTTTGTGCATGCGTTCATCCGTGTCCGGTGTCCGTCCGTCCGTCCATCTACTTGTACATGTATATACAGGCCTTGTCTGCAAGATATCTTGAGAACTACTTGACGGAATTTCACCACACTTGGATGGAAGCTTCAGTGGGATAGCCCCCCTCATTTGATTATGTTTTGGTGTGTGCGTGCATTCATCCATGTCCGGTGTCCGTCCGTCCGTCCATCTACTTGTACATGTATATACAGGTCTTGTCTGCAAGATATCTGGGGAACTACTGGACAGAATTTCACCAAACTTGGACGGAAGCTTCATTGGGATAGCCCCCTCATTTGACTAGGTTTTGGTGTGTGTCCATGCGTTCGTCCGGTGTCCGTCCATCCGTACATCTGCTTGTACATGTATATACAGGCCTTGTCTGCAAGATATCTTGAGAACTATTGGATGGAATTTCACCAAACTTGGATGGAAGCTTCATTGGGATAGCCCCCACATATGATCAGGTTTTGGTGTATGTGTGCATGCACTCATCCGTGTCCGGTGTCCGTCCAACCGTTCATCTACTTGTACATGTATGTACAATGAAAATTGCTTCTTTGTAATTAATATTTTTAGATACGCAGCTTTGTTTAAGATACTTATTGCTACATTAATTTTACAGCACTTTCCCTTAAATTATGTGCCCATTCAAGGCAAGGTGGGAGGTTGGGGGAGACGTATGTTTTTGCTCAAAAAAAACAACCAGCATAGGCTTCATGCCGGAGCGGCAACTCAAGGGTCAAAGCGGAACCTCTAGTCTAAACTTGTTTTTACACTGATCTAATTCACAGTTGAGTTCTACTCCTTAGCACAATTTGACCTTGCAAGTCTTGTTAGTAATTGGTCCTCGAACTGATATTGGTCACCATGTTTCACCATATCACGTCATTGGTTTTACTGCTGTGGCCCAGATTTATAGGGTAAAAGGGGCATTTTCCCAAACATATATGGTGGATATTACTGTCAGGATCATTGAATTACAGGAAGAACAACTGTCAAAATTGACTGAGAGGTAAAAAATGTAAAATCCGAATGATAACTATCATTTACACATTTTTGAGAACCTGTTTTTTTTGTGATTTAGGGAGTAATTTCCACAATTTGCAGTATATGTGAGTTATATGTATCCAATCATATCTGCAGTTTTCCTTGCCATATGGTGATATCCTGGGCCAAGGTCAATAGCACAGACCTTGACCTTTCTAATATCTCATTCAAGTAAACCAGCAATGCAGGAGTAGGAAATATACATGGACAAACTTGGTCAAATAATCAGTCTCTTCACTGAAATATTTTTGGCCGAAGCGTCTTTACAATTACAACTCTACCTTGCAAAAGAATGGTTTATATAATTTTAATGGGTTTTGTGAAGACAACAAAATTAATAGAACATTGAACAAACCAGGGAACATCAGCTGCTATAGAATTCAGAATGAATGGCATCATTGCTCAGAATTGTCCTGGTGAATTTGAACAGCTGAATGGTTTAGAGCATCACGTGATATCACCTCAATATGGACTGATGGTAGAAACACTTCATGGGTTCAAGAGTTAATTCATTTTTATACGCCCGCCAAAAGGCGGACGTATTATGTGATGGCGGTTTCCGTCCGTCTGTCCGTGTGTCCGTCTGTCCGTCCCCCGTGTCCGGTCTATATCTGGGACAGTTTTCTATCTACAGTTCTAATTTTTGGTGAGTGGATACCCTACGGGGAGACGGTGTGTCGCGTACCAAAATGAAGGTCAAGGTCAGAGGTCAAAGGTCACTGGCCTAAAAGACAGGAAATCACTGAAGTGTTCGTGTCCGGTCTATATCTGTGAACGTTTTCTATCGACAGTTGCAATTTTTTGTGAGTGGATACGCTACGTGGAGACGATGTGTCGTGTACCAAAATTGAGGTCGATGTCAGAGGTCAAAGGTCACTTGCCTAAAATCAGGAAATCATTGATCATTGACAGTTTTCTATCTACAGTTCTAATTTTTGGTGAGTGAATGCCCTAGGGGGGAATGATGTGTTGCATACCAAATGTAGGTCGAGGTCAAAGGTCAGAGAGACAGAAAAATCAGGAAATCATTAAAAATTTCTAATTTTTTGTGAGTGGATTCAGTAGGGAGAAATGAAGTGTCGCATACCAAAATATAGGTCAAGGTCAAAGGTCACTGTGACCCAAAAATCAGGAAATAATTAAACTAACATTTTTTTGTGTCAGTAGATACATTAGGGGGACACGATGTGTCACATACCAAAATGTAGGTCAAAGGTCACTGTGACCCAAAAATCGTGAAATTGTTAAAAATCATGATTTTTTGTGTCCATTGAGAAATTATGGGGAGATGGTTTGTCATGTACCAAAATTTAGGTCAAGGTCAATAGTCAAGGTCACTGACCCCAGAATCAAGAAATCTTCGATTTTTTTTTTTTTTTGTCAGTAAATACATTAGGGGGACATGATGTGTCACGCACCAAAATGTAGGTCAAGGCCGAACGTCAAGGTCACTGTGACCCCCAAAATCATGAAATTCATAAAAATGATGAATTTTTGTGCCCACTGATACATTGACAGAAGACGATGTCGTGTACCAAAATTTATGTCAAAGGTCAAGGTCACGGACTCCAAAATCAGCAAATCATTGAGTCACATTTTCATATGACTGTCGAAGACGAGGTCATGTAATGCGATGTTTCTTTCTGTCCATTCATCCATTAACATTTGTTGTCCATGCGATATCTCTAGTTTCAAGGTATGGAGTGGTATCAGATACCTTACTCGCATGGTGAAGAGGAGCCATACATCAATTTATCAAAGGTCAAGGCCATACATCAATTTATCAAAGGTCAAGGTCACAGTCCCCCAAAACTGAATCAAGTTTAGCTGACTATATGTGTTAGGTTTGAATATTCAGAGGTCTCTCCCCTAATGTATACAGCATTTGTCCTGTGGTGTTGTTTCCCATGTTTGAAACAGCTACATTTAGTTGAACTGTTGTGAAATAAAAACCATACATTTACTAATTTAACGGGGAGAGGGGTCCTTTATGAACTTCATACCTGTTTATCAACTCAAGAACAATAGTTTACTTCATCACTTTCTTCTTCATTCATGAAAAATTCTCTCGTCTGAAAGAAATCCGTTTGCAGGAAAACTACTATTTTCTTGTGTTTGACTATTGTCGATTTCAGTGTTGGATATGTGACCTCTCAGTTCTTGCTCCACGGTCAGCTAGTTTCCAAGAGTTAAGCTCATTTTAGTTTATCATTCAATTTTAGATGTGATATATGTTACATTCTCAGAAGCACAAAATTGCAGACCTTTCTCTGGATTGCTAGCTACCAATTGGAATCAAGGCTATTAAGCAACCTTGAAATTTGGACCAATGTAATTCCAGATATACGGGCGTATATTGAAGCCCCTTGGGCTCTTGTTATACTGTTGATCAAATGCTGGAACAATAAAGCATTGTCAGTTTTTACGATTTTAGTAAATCAAGTTGTAAATCATGTTAACTGTTTAACATTCCTGAAACAAACATGGGGCTCTGCCTGATAAATTGAACCCTTTTGGGTTGTAACTCGTTGAGGGGTGGTAGAATTATACCAACATTGCATACACACAGATTTCAGCTTTCTGCCAAGATATATTGGATAAGCTCAAACACAATATACAGGCCTGCAAGTGGCTCACAGCGAAAATATAGGAGAAAATTTGCCAAAATATAGGAATTTTCTTGATAAAATATAGGAAAGTATAGGAAATAAAAGAGTGTAAGACCGGTCACTACTACATATTGTATGTTCCAAACTTGGTAGTTTTCTGGTGTTTAATCACATATTTCCACTGGATTGAGGCGGCCCATACTGCTGCTTGGTTGAAGACAGAGAAGTTTAAATGTTTTAATATTCGGCAAGCGAAGCGAGGCAAACATTTTTCTATGAGATGTATTTCCTTATGCTAATTTGACTCATTTCAGAGCATTCGTGAAAGTTTTCATGAAAAAAAGTCAAAATATAGGAAATAAGATAAGCTTTATTTAACGTCGGTTTGTTTGCAAATATACAACATTGAGCTTTTATACGGACTTAAACAAAGGAACATGCAATACAAAACAATCGTGAACATCATACAGACAATAAAATTGACATTGCTTAAAACTCATTTACAATTTATGTGCGTATTTTTCCGAAATCCAAGGAAATTCATTTACAATTTATGTACAATTTTCATTTACACTCAGTTATAAATTATGTGCATATTTTTTCGAAAACCAAGGAAATATAAGAAGTCTTGTGCAAAATATAGGAATAACTCAAAAATATAGGAAATATCAGAGGCACTTGCAGGCCTGAATATATGAGAGTCAGGCGAGGGTTAGTTTTGGTGAAAGAGGGTGGGGCTTGGTGCCTTGGGATGGCTACATACTCCCAAGGATGCTGTAACCTCCACGTATATATGGGGTCGGCGATTCTTAGTTTAGGAGATGGAAGGTCGGGCTCGGTGCCCCGGGAGTGGAGACATGTTTCCGAGGGTAGTGGATGGGTTGAGCAAGTGTAGCATGGTGTAAGCTCCAGGAATATATGCGGGTCAGGCAAGGCTTAGTTTAGGAGAAAGAGGGTGGGGACATGTTCCCGAGGGTAGTGGATGAGTTGAGTAAGTTTAGCATGGTGGATTTAAGCTCCAGGAACATATGCGGATCTGGCGAGGCTTCAGGAGACATAGGGAGAGGCCGATTCCAAAACTTTAACATTTACTTGGTCCTGCAGAAAGACCGATAGACAGACATCACCCTTACAGAAATTTAAGGTTGCGGGGAGCTCCCGCTATGCTCCCGGGCTCATATGTTAACTTGTGCGAGCTATCCACTACCTTGCGCGAGCTATCCACTACCTTACCCGCTACCTCGCGTTCACTATCATAGATTGTTTCTAGTACTCACCGCAAGTTTGCGCTACCTAGCATCATCGCAGAGTTTCAAACCCGCTAGCTCGCGAGAGGTAGCGCAAGTTTGCGGGAGCTATCGCAAGTTTCAGATATTTGATAGTCTCTGTACCCTTGAGTCATCATGCCACACCATTACTATTCCTGTCCAGCTAGGCCTTCCTTAAACCAACATCTGGAAAATCTGGGTCAGTCTCATGACCAGTGTGTAGGAATACATAATAAATTCCAAATTTCCCTTTCACACAAGGCCAAATAATCTGTTCTCTGCAGTGCTACAGATATTTACTTATGTTTTCACATTCTTGTGAATGATAAACTTTCTTTAGATATGGGATTAGTGCCCTTTTATCCTTGGTATTTCCTACCCTGGAAATGGACTACTTTTGAATGGGGAGGGATGGTGTGTGATGCAGTCAGCATTCGAAAAATTGGAGGGAGAAGCTGTTATACATCTCAGTTCAATGGATGTATCTATAAGGGAAGCCATTTCATGCTGTTTCATTAGTTTCTGGTAAGTACATGCTCTTTTAAATGATCAAGCAATCATAGCCGAGTTTTGCCTGAAGTGAACATAATGAGAGTAGTTGAGGGTTTAATTATGAATTTTCTAAATTAGGCCTGTCATGGTCTAGAGTATAAGACATATAATGCATTTAGTAATCCACTAAAACTCACCTCATGTTATTCCTTAAAGATGAATAGGAATTCAATTTGGAATCATTTGATACCAGTAGGCTATTTCTTAAGCAAAATAAATGGATGGTCATTATTCATTTAACCCATGGTTAACCTCAATTAGCTATAAAACTTTTAATTTTATTGGATAGTTAATTCTACCTTTTTGCAAAATTCAGATCTTTTCCCCTAATTTGTTCTGCATGTTTGTCAAATAGCTGGTGTACATATAGTACATGTATGCTCACCCTGTCTTTGTTCTAATCTTTACCTACATCATGAATTTGTGAAATTGTAGGCTGAACCAGGGTCACTGATTTTGTGGATCAAGTTTTATAGGTCGCTGGCTTGCGCAACCTACCCCTAGCTTGCGCCACCTACTGCTAGCTCGCGCAACCTACCAACAGTAATACAACTCTTATTCTTCATTAACTAGCGCTGGCTACCATGGACAGCTGCAAACTAGCAATGTTTCAAATGGGAGCTTATCGGTAGCTCCCGACAAGGTAGCAGCTTGCGGGGAGCTAGCGCAAGGTTGCGGTGAGCTATCCCGAGCTTGCGGGGAGGTATCGCTAGCTTGTGGGGAGCTAGCACAAGCTCACACGAAGCAGGAATGGGGAGCTCGCGCGAGCTTGTAGGGAGCTATAATGGGGAGCTGTCGCAAGCTTGCGCTAGGTTGCGGGGAGCTAGCACTACCTTGCGAGAGCCAACCTGTTGGCCTTATCAGGAGCTAGCGCAAGCTCCCAATGTTTCAAATGGGATCTTATCGATAGCTAACATTGTAAGCTATCGCAAGCTAACTCCGCATTCTCTCCGCAATCTTAATTTTCTGCATTGTGGCACCTTTTTTCGAGCTTTCCGCAGCTACAGCTACGGGCTCAATAAAAATGAGAATCCAAATGTGTGCAAAGTGCATAACAATGTATATACATATATATGTAAATAAACTATGTAACATATGTAACATAATTATTCCAGATAAATTTGAATATCAAATCCAAACAAAAAAATTCAGATACAAATACTGGTATAATCCTTGACAATGATTGATGATCAGTTTTACAAGAATTCATCTTTTTCAGTTCAATGTGCCTTACGGTAATCCTCTAATAATTTAATCACAAGAAGTGAAATTTCCCGCCATAAAATGTGGGGGTGATCAAATTTATTAGAACAGGAAGTTGAAGAAATGGCTCAAACTCATGAATTTAATCCATTACTTCTTTGCCATTTCAATGGTTTTAGAGAATGATCAAATTTATTAGAACCACTGATTGAATTTTGTCCCCAAAATTGGGGGTAATCTGTTGTAGGTATCACATCTCAACTCTCACATGAAAGATGGACGATCAAATGAACCTGTAACATGGATTAATCTGTTCAGAGTTTGGACTGTGCTTTCCCTTCCTGTATGAGTGGACGGAGATGTTTGTAGTAAGACTCGTGGACCTGACAATGAGAAAATAGACACATTTAATTTTGATAGATCATTT